>JAYKAV010002866.1:2350898-2424223 GCA_035582835.1 Phoebastria nigripes
AGCTTGTCCAGGTCCCTCTGGATGGCATCCCGTCCCTCAGGCGTGTTGACCGCACCACTCAGCTTGGTGTCACCTGCAAACTTGCTGAGGGTGCACTCGATCCCACTGTCTATGTCATTGATGAAGATATTAAACAGTACCGGTCCCAATACGGACCCCTGCAGGATGCCACTCATCACCGATCTCCATCTGGACATTGAGCCATTGACCACTACCCTCTGGATGTGACCATCTAACCACTTCCTCACCCACTGGACAGTCCACCCATCAAATCCATACCACTCCAGTTTAGAGAGAAGGATGTTGTGGGGGACCATGTCAAAGGCCTTACAGAGGTCCAGATAGATGGCATCTGTAGCCCTTCSCMYRTCCACTGATGTAGTCACACCATCATAGAAGGCCACCAGGTTGGTCAGGCAGGACTTGCCCTTGGTGAAGCCATGCTGGCTGTCTTGAATCACCTCCCTGTCCTCCATGTTCCTTAGCATAGCTTCCAGGAGGATCTGTTCCATGATCTTCCCAGGCACAGAGGTGAGACTGACTGGCCTGTAGTTCCCCGGGTCTTCCTTTTCCCCCTTTTTCCCCTTTTTAAAAACGGGGGTTATGTTTCCCTTTTTCCAGTTCCAGTGGGAACTTCACCGGACTGCCACGACTTCTCAAATATGATGGATAGTGGCTTAGCAACTTCATCCGCCAGTTCCTTCAGGACCCACGGATGGATCTCATTGGGTCCCATGGACTTGTGCACCTTCAGGTGCCTTAGATGGTCTCRAACCTGATCTTCTCCTACAGTGGGCRGCTCTTCATTCTCCCAGTCCCTGTCTTTGCCTTCTGCGGCTTGGGCGGTGAGGCTCGAGCACTTGCTGGTGAAGACCGAGGCAAAAATGTCATTGAGTACCTCCGCCTTCTCCGTATCCTGGGTAACCAGGTCTCCCGTTTCGTTCYGGAGAGGGCCCACATTTTCCCTCATCTTCCTTTTATTCCCGACGTACCTATAGAATCTTTTTGTGTTGCCCTTGACGTCCCTGGCCAGATTTAATTCTATCAGGGCTTTAGCTTTCCTAACTTGATCCCTGGCTGCTTGGACAATTTCTCTGTATTCCTCCCAGGCYACCTGTCCTYRCTTCCACCCTCTGTASGCTTCCTTTTTGTGTTTGAGTGTGTCCAGGAGCTCCTTGTTCATCCACGCAGGCCTCCTGGTGTTTTTGCCTGACTTCCTCTTTGTTGGGATGCATCGCTCCCGACCTCGGAGGAGGTGATCCTTGAATAGTAAGCAGCTTTCTTGGGCTCCTCTTCCCTCCAGGGCTTTGTCCCATGGCACTCTACCAAGCAGATCCCTGAAGAGGCCAAAGTCTGCTCTCCTGAAGTCCAGGGTAGTGAGCTTGCTGCGCACCCTCCTTGGTGCCCTAAGGATCTTGAACTCCACCATTTCATGGTCACTGCAGCCCTGGCTGCCCTTGAGCTTCACATTCTCCACCAGCCCCTCCTTGTTGGTGAGAACAAGGTCCAGCATAGCACCTCTCCTTTTCGGCCCCTCTACCACTTGGAGAAGGAAGTTATCATCAACACATTCCAGGAACCTCCCGGATTGCTTATGGCCTGCCATGTTGTCCCTCCAACAAATATTGGGGTGGTTGAAGTCACCCAGGAAGACCAGGATTTGTGAGTGTGAGGCTACTCCTATCTGTCTATAGAAGGCCTCACTGGCTTGGTCTTCCTGGTCGGGTGGCCTGTAGCAGACCCCCACCGYAATGTCACCTGTCCCTGCCCTCCCTTTAATCCTGACCCATAAGCTCTCGGTCGGCTCCTCATCCATCCCCAGGCAGAGCTCCATGCACTCCAGCTGGTCACTGACATAGAGGGCGACACCCCCTCCTCATCTCCCCTGCCTGTCCTTCCTAAARARCCTGTATCCCTCCATCCCAACACTCCAATCATAGGAGCCATCCCACCACATCTCTCTGATGCCAATAAGGTCATAGCCCCGCAGGCGTGCGCACGRCTCTAACTCCTCTTGTTTATTCCCCATGCTAYGTGCRTTTGCATAGAGGCATTTAAGTTGGGCCCCCGATGAAGCTGTCTTACTGGCTGGATTTCCTTTGTGCTGCTCTTCAGGAGCTCTTCTGCTGACCTGTGATCCTTCTCCAGGCTCTGGGYATCTATTACTGGCCCTGGCATCAAACTGGTAGGAGTGGGATGGATTGGGGTTCCCCYCCCCCAGCATCTCTAGTTTAAAGCCTTCTTCACCAGCTTGGCAAGCCTATGACCGAAATCAATATTTATGGATTGCTTTGAATCTTTTAATRTTCTCCTGCTGAGTGGATACTGCTTCACACAACTGTTGAAAGAAATAACTCTTCCTGGAAAAAAAAAGGGAAGGCTTCAAAGAGGCAGTACTGCGCAGGGAGTTCATTGGACTGGAACAGCTATTAATGAGGCAACAAGGAAGTATCCATCATCTGAGAAAGACTTTCCAGAGGCACCCACTTCATTGCAGAGCATGCTCACTCTCTTCAGCAGGTGGCTAACTAGCAAGAGTCTAGAAGAAGCCTCATGAATGTAACATTGCTGACAGATGGCAACAAGCAAAGTCTCTTTTTCAGTAGCTCTTTCAGAAGCTGGTGACAGTTAGATTTTGATCACATTTACACCAGTACAAATCTAGGATGATTCCTTTAAGGCTCTCAGTTGCTATACAGATGCTGTAGCATTAGTTGTACTCCACACATCAGCATTTCCTCATTACAGCAGTGATAAAGGTACCATGGKCTGTCCAGGCAGGTTTTGACATTTGTGGCATGCATAATGCAAGGGACTCCACAGCTGTGAATACTGAAAAAAAACCCTTTAAAAAAAAAAAAGAGTAAAAAATAAGGAAAGAGCACAAGAGGGAAAGAAGCATGTTTACATTTCATGTCTTGGGGTATACAATCCTAGGCTAGGATTGTACAGCGGCAACAGAATGAAGCGAGACACATCGGAGAACAGGGGAGAAAACAGCAACCAAACCTGGGGGACCTTCCAGACCCTCAGGATCCAGGCTACGGTTAGATTTACCATTATGATTGCTGAGCCTACTGCCTGTTGTCCAGGCAATAGAGCCTGGAAATCAGGAGAAAAGATCAGTTCTGAGTTTTCCCACAGGCTCAGAGGGTAGACCTGAGAAAATGATCGTGTCTTCTCATGTCGTAGCCCCACATGTGCAGAGCAGGCACCAGGGCAGTAGCTCCTCAGAAATGTAGAACAAAGATGCAAAAATATATAGCATAACCTGACTTACCTCTCRAAATTTATCCTAATTAATGGTGGTGTCAGAATCAGGCTTCTCCCTCACTGTGTTGGCTGAATTAATCAATTTTTCTCTGCTCCAGCCCTATGGGTGTCAGGCAGGAGTTACCCACTGCATTCAAATATTATCATTTTGATATTCATCAGCATTTTCTCTCCTCTCTGGGCACTAGTGAAAGTTTTTCATGCCATAGTTTATTTACAGTACATTCAATTCATGCCTCTAGCCATCCTAGGGACATCCCACACACCAAATCTTACAAAGGCTTTAGGGCTTATTTTAAACCTACTGATGATACACAGACTGTGCTATCTGGCTGTGGAGTGTCACATTTAATTGCCTTACACATCTGAATCACATTAGAATTATTCAGGAATTTAGACAAATTAGAATACAAACTGCAGATAAACTACCCATCTTGATCTTTGTCAGCATAACCCCCCCAGCAGCTACAGCAACCTGCTCTGAAATCTATTTAACAAATGAATTTCCATTTGACTGCTGTATTATATTGTTTGCCTAGAAAAATAGCAGAGATTTTTACTGGGCGCCTCATTTATCTTTGCACGTATATCCACATCCTGATTAGGAGGAAGATATTTTCTACCACAGAGCTTGCAAACTTACATGTATTATTCCCGATACTTAAATTATGACAATTTCCTTACCGTTAAAAATTTTCTATTAATAATTTAGATGGGTTTCAGCCCTATAGCAAGAGCATTAGATCTGAAACCTGAGAAGCAAACTGGCTGCATTATAAAAGCTAGATGTACATTTCTTACCCCAGCCACAGAAGAGACATTAAATACAGGCCACTAACACACAAATAAAAGCCTAATTTAAAGACAGAATATAACCAGTATGCAAAACTGTACAAAAACATTTCAGCGAGGAACAAACGTGTCGGTTAAGCAGTGTAATTCCTTGAAAGATGAGGAACTCATTCCCCTGAAAGGCTCTCCTTGCAGAAGGCACTCCTTCCTGAGACGGTTGCCAGTTGCAGAGTGGCTCTTGTGCAGCCCGCAGCAGAGATTTCATTATGTCAGGCTGACATCTGATGTGTTCAGCCTCCTGGTGTAGGAGTATGGTATCAACTGATTCTTTCCCTCTTCATAATAAAGGTGCAAGGCAACCTATTAGCTCTACTTCTTTTATTTATTGCACTAAAGTGTTCAAAACACTTCCTGAAAACAGTACTACAATACAAAAGTGCATAGCAGTTTGCTTTCCTTCCCCAAATACTAGATTTCTTCTGTTTCCCAGCATTTCTGCCAAGGGACAGTTTTGTCACAGGCTTAGATGGTCCAAAGATCAACCTCTCGGTTAAAGGTGTATTAAGTAAATACCTCACTGCATGCCTACGCTTTGGGACCCTGTAGACTACATGACTAGTGGGGATTACCAACGCCAGCAAGACTTCTCTCTGCAATTGCACATGAATATGTGCCAAATGTTTTGTCCAGGGCCTGCACATCCTTTGAAAACATACGCTACCAAATCCTCCAAAACCCTGTAAGAGCAATTTCAAAACTACCACTTGAGAAATCCTATATAAATACGGCAGAGAGACTTTCAATTATAAACACCTTTGACCAGCCCAGTGGAGGCTGTCTCCCCTGTAGCAGCCACAAGGGTATTTCAGCTGCCTGAGGATGCAGGGGAGTGCTGAGCATTCAAAGGTGTCAACCTTTCTGGAGCAAAAATTATGTCCGCTACACCTTCCAGCCTCCTCTAGTTCCCCCTTCCCTCCGCAGAGCTTTGCACGACAGTGAGGAGCCGTGCAAGAGCTGTCTGTTCCAGCGACGACACGTGGCTCAGATGGAGCTGGGTCTCTGCTGTTAAGAGGACACTGCTCTGGCACACAGCCTTCCAGCTTCTCCTGTGAAGTGGTCCTCTGCAAGCAAGACTTCAGGACCTCCTGTCTACAACCAATCTAATAAAAAGAATGTATGCTTTTTACCTTTGCAGTGTGTTACAGGGAGAAAGCAGAAGAGATTCAAGCCTATCATCTATGTCCTAGGTCATCAATAAGTCAAAGAGGTATTAAAGAAAAAACAAGCTTTAGCATCTCACTGATGTGTATGTCATACCACTAGAAAATGTTCTTAAACAGCTGCCTGGATGACAGGCTGTTCCGAAGGCTAGTTTCTGGAAAACTAAGCACCACACCTACATGAACATAAAAGAATTTGTTTCATGTATGCCTTTTTCACAAATCATCATGGTTGATGAAAGATGGCATTCAAAATAGAGACATTGACGATGCCACTGTTGTGTTGATAGGTACTTAATAACTTCCTAGCCACAACTACTGCCACCATGCTTTAGCATGTTCTTTATGGGCCAGATAAAACCAATGGCTGAAAGTCTTCCAACAACAGGTTTCTTTGTGGTTGTGCCCATGATGAGAAGGGTGCATTACAGGCATTCAACAGTGCAGTAGTCCTTGTCCTGAGGAGCTGTAAAGGACTGACAACCAGAGAAATAATAGAAGCAGAGGAAAAAAATAACAGCAAAACACGGGGCAATTTAAAACAATTCTTGAGATATGTGGCAGAAGTTATATTTAAAAGCAGAGAGAAGAGGTTCGTGTAGGAGCTTGTGAGGGTTAGACCTGTGCAGTGACGTTGTGTGGAAGCCTTTATTGGAATTCCTGTTGAGTCATCTATGACTGACAGCAACTTCAGCATGGATGGGACTGTGCCCCGTGTGAACGTAAAAATAAATCACCCAGATAATGTAGTTAATCAATCAAATGTACTTAATCGTCATTAATTTTTCTCACAGAGATTGAGAGTAGTACTTGCTCAAAAGGGAATGATTGCAGAATTTGAAATGTAAGCATTCAGAGAGCAAATTAATGTCTAATTATGAATGCTAAAAATAAAAACAGAGCTATTAATTTCAGGAGCAAATGATGAGCCCTTATATTATGAAGAAAAATAACATCCCTCTAGAAAATATCTGAAGAGTCCATTGATATTTTTGCCATATTTCACTCAAATTACTGCCAAAATTTTCCTCTGACAAGTTCTCTTACGAAACTATTTTGTATTCCCTCATACAGTTGCCACCTTCCAAGAAGATCTTAGGTTCAGGAATAATTAATGCAAAACTAATGGGAATTTACTAAACTAGCGTTTGGTGGAAAGTTAAGTACAGATAGGCTTTCTAACGTGAATAAAAATGCTATTGTCAGCTCTCAGTGCAGATTGTGAAGAATATGATTTCTCTCAAAGGTCTCCCTTGACAGACACCTAAGTAAAAGGCACACTGAAAAGGTCAATATCCTCATGGTTTTTTTTAGGACTGCAGTCCCCAAGGGAATGTTTCAGCATCCTTTAAAATATATGGAAAATGGGAGGGTGGAGAAAAGGGGGAGGAAAGGAAGTCATCTCAGGGCTACCTGTTCCTGCAGCAACATAATGTGAACAGAAGAGCAATCYCTCAGTGCCAAGGCCCAGACCCACAAAAAAGTCACATTGCAGCAGGAAAGTAGGATTTTTCATTCAGTGGAACACCAATTCCAAAGGCCACTTTGCATGTCGAGTATTTGTATGAGCACATCCAAATTTGAACACAGGATTTTTGTATTAAAGACCCATAAGTATTGGCCAAAACGGAAGCATTTAAGCCAAGGATTGAGTTTTGCCCAGGTCCTGGTTACATTTTTATTTTGTAAAAAAGGACACATTTTCTTTTATTCCAGTGGCATTTAGCTCATTTGCACCAAAGAGAGCTTGCAACTTAATATAAGCAATTGGAAAAGTAAGAGGAGAAATTGCCGATTCCCTCAGAGAAATCTTGTCAGACTTCTCAGTTGCAAACCTCCCTCTCTGAAGGGCATTCAAAATGCACCAAATAGCAAAAATCCCTAAAGGTGCATAATTAATTTTGTAGTTCAGCTAGTATGTTGAAAAGCAAGGAAAACATTCTATACATCATTAATAAAAAGATTATTAAAAATTGCACTTCTGAAGTAGAGACTAGAGGTCCAAATGTAAATTATATCAGAAGCTGGAATCCCAGAAGCATTGTCTTTATTTTAATAATGATCCACTGCCTTCTCCATAAAGCTCTCGAAATGCCAATTACCCAAGGAAGTACACAGCTTCTCAGGTGAATTTTGCAATTCACCTGGCATTGAAGCATCTGTGACCAGACTGCTATAGCAGTGCCAGAGTTTACTAATTGAAAACTGAAGTGCTGCAGGGTTGTCCTGCAAGCACAGCCACAAACTTAGGGCAAATCTATGTTGTCTTTTATAGATAGGTGCAGTAGCGGCCGAAGAAAAGCTCTCAGCTCTGGCTAGCACGGCAATACAGCCTGAGCAAGTAACACCAGCTGAGAGGCAGATTTATGAACTAGAGGCTGTCACCAGTCTACTGCAGCTCCACAGCTCTAGCAAGGTCACTGCATGAGCGCAGCAAGGTTTGTCCATCTGAAAAGGACCGTGGAGTTACCCATTTCTGTAGTAGCTTGAGACTTTGACAAGAATGGAGGCTCTGCTCAGGTCGCTCCGCACTCCAGCCAGCCTGGCGCTGAGGCAATGCTCAACTGGCACGTACTTTCCCAGCTTCACCAACTTCAGCTTGCACAGCCCCAGCCTGCTCAAGCTTCCCGAACAGCCACCCTCTTGGCCAAGGGCACAGTAGGTCTTCACTAGCAGACACTGCTTGTGAAATCTAAAGGTCTTCCCAGAACTAGATCCTCTGGCTTCTTTTATTCATGTCTCATATTTGCCCTCACTTTCATGGCCGGGCCCATTCCTTTCCCTGATACAGCCRTGCTGTGTACACTTCTGTGAATAGTGCTAAGCTCTACACATCTCCTTCTCATTTTCTGTGATTAGCCACATCCATTCTTCTCTGCTCTCATCTCACCTTTCTCTTCTTATCTTCTCTTATGCTATTTTTCACCTCACATCGCCACTCATCCTCCAAGCACATTCTCCCTTTTCCTTCTAACCTCCTACTATTCTACAAAGCTTTCACAGATTGTGCTTCCTACTGCGTGCTGCCACCCTCCCGCTCCAGGTGTGTGTCTCTGAAGAAAGTCATGCACAYGCTCAATGTAAGTGCTACATAAAAGTATTGCAGAATTGAGTCTTGACTATAGGATTTGGGGGGCTTGGCATTAGTCTTTGGTTTATGATCTGTGACATAAAAGTGGCRCCTGATAAAAAAAAAAAGAGGAATTTCTTATATATTCAGATCTGTGCATATCACACATCCTATGGAGAGCATGCAATGACTCAGATATCTTTTTACATTAGGGTGTGATTCACCTGAGTACTCACCAACAGCCATTTAGTTTCTGAGGCGTTAAAAATTAGGAAAGAACCCAAACTGAAGAGAGTTTGAGATTAGTACCAGTGAACTGAACAGAGATGTTACTTCCTTTGTACTTGTAGAAGGAACCCCATGTCTTTTTCCCTCACCAGTGTTACAATCTCCTAGGAATTTTTTTTTTTTTTTAAATCTCTCATGTTTGATGTCTGAGAAAAGTAAAGATCTGTAGATGAGTTTTTGGATATGATTAAGATTTCAGTTCGTTGCTTTTGCCCAGATTCAGAGGACACATATCTGGTCAAAATATTATCTGTTTGAGGTTGCAACAAAGAAAAATTAGTCCATGTCATGTCTACAGTTCACAGATTGCATGTTTCATATTAATGGCATAATAAGCATTTTCATTTTTGTACTAAAAGCAGTACATGATTTGAAATGGTTTCTGCATTTCAAGTAATTGTATATTAAAACAAATAGCAAAGATGTGCAAATTAACCATCCAGACTGGCTGGGGCTAATGCATCTTTTATGTTTACTTATAAGAAATTCTCTTTGGAAACAAGAAGAGCTTGCCTTAGCAAGGATAAACAAAGCAAGGAAAGAGAAGGAATCAAAATAACTCATTTGCTTTATAAGGTATGACATTCTTCACCTAATATTCAACTTAAATCATTTCCTATGCACCGTGAGGTGGAAGGGCTCTGGAATTTACTCATATCACTTAATGGGAAGGTAACAAAGGAGGTGGTTATGCAGTAAAACATGAAAAATAACATAGTTCATGGGTGAAGATATATCTAAATGATATTCTGAGGCAATTCTTTGCTACTTGCTTATAAGAGTGGTAACAGTCTGAACACAAGAAAATTGCTTTCTCAAGGTAACCAGGTCTGTAACAGGGATGGTACGCTTACGCACAAGTTGTTACATAAATTGCTCTTCTAAGGGCACACTTCAAACAATTTGTTAGTGTAAGTCTTACTCAGAACTAGGAATGATACCTGAGTTTTGTGGCCCTGCTGATGGAAATTGGAGACAAATGGATCTAGATGAAGCTGTCTGGACTGTAAGTTCAGGCATTTTCAACCTTGGTGAACTTCAACCTTCTCCAAAGAGTTCCTGCAAGAGTTTTCAGATGGATTTGAAGAGGCACTTATCCAAAATGGTGAAAATGTAGTGAGAATTACATTTGGATGAAGCTTTATCATTTCTGTGCAGTACCTAGGTACTTTCTGGTAGGCTTCTAAATAAGATTGTGTAGAAGGATATCCAGGGACCGGGAAAGGGAGGTGAATAAGCTGAATTCCTTTAAACCTTCACCTAAAGCCAACAAAGGGAGCCCTACTCCCATCTAGAGACCCACCATTCCCATTATAGTCTAGGCTGCTCTGTTGTAACTCGGAGTCGTTTCGCACACATGGCGAATTCATCAAGCTCTGGGCAGGGGCCAGCTTGGCTTACTACCACTGGAGATCAAGCGCTTCTRAAATTACTTTCTTTTCCCTTCATAAATTAATTTAATTTCCTGCATTTCCACTCTTTGAAGTGTGAAAACGTCAGACGTATGACCACTCTGCACAGACTGGTGCGTCATGAAGAGATAGGTGAGAGATTTATCAAAGAAAGGGGAAAGTGCCAAAGACKCTTTGAAACTCCTGAGGCTACACTTACATTAGCAAGTAGTAAGGCCCAACAAGAGTAAATTTGTAGAGTTTGTCTCACTTCTGAAAATGCAGCATCTAACCTATATGCATTTGGGGGGGTAGGGGATACTCTGAACTATCTCCAGTCTAGTCCCACCAGCTGGGACATGTTAAATATGGTCTTGGAGCACATCTCCTCATTTAGGTTCATTTGAAAGAAGTGCAGTTTGTGCGCTCTGTGAACCGAAGCATTGTAAGTGGCAATAACTGGGAGGGTTTTTTTTTTTTTGTTATTATTATTTTTTCCCAAAAAGTGCACTCCTGACAAACTAAAGCATTGATGTAGGTACACCTTGTAGGAGCCACTATAATAGAAAGGATCTGCAAGACAGTACAGCAGTAATCAAAGGTAGAAAGAGAAGTAGACAGAAGAAAGGCTAAGAAAGAGGGGAGAATCTCCAAAAGTAATAAGCCTCATTAAAACTGGAAAACAGAGAAAGGCAAGAACAGAGTGCAAAGTGCTCTGGGATTTCTGGCTACCTTTCTAATGACAGCTGGAATGAAAGCCTGAAAGCCACAAGACAGACCACAGTAAAATGAAATTTATTGAAGAGAAGATGAATGTAGTGTAAGCATATCGACTACTATACATTTAAATGCAGAGGACAAGGTGCTGAAGCAAGGACAGAAAAACTGAAAACTAAATGGTGAGGATGCGAGCAGTGGCTAGGAGGAGCTGGGATTAAGAGAACAAGATGAAGGTTAGCCAAAGAAAGCAGAGCAAATATTTTCAGTTGAATGCAGTCCATACCCATATTTCAGGATAACAGGAGATTTGAGATCCCATGATTTTTTGACCTTCCTGTTTTGTTCTGTTCTGCCATCATCTTGTAGCTTTACATTTGCCTGTCCCCTACGGAAAGAGTCATCCCATTGTAATGCCATACCTTATTTTCGTGACTAGGCCTATAGTTGAAATATAGAGTGACTCACCAACAGTATTTCAGCTGAGTGAACACAATGATTCTAATAACTGTCTGCTAATTAGCAGGTTTTTGAGATAAAGACAGTTGAATAGCTTGCATCCTCTGACACCCCAAATTAATAACACTCCAGTAGCAAATAATAAAGTGGTAGAGATTGGCATTATTACTTTTTGGTACAGTACAAAACAGATTAGAATGAATCTGGCTTGTTTATCTACACAGCCTAGACCATTTCAAAATGCTGAAGATCTCTGCCTTGGCTCTAATATATGATGCCCTAGAGAGCTCTATATAAAGCTAGAAGAACTGCTCCTAAAGCAAGATTCAAAAATTTCTAGATTACAATTTTATGAATAAAATTAATTAACCAACAATTCATTACATTCTAAAAGCTTCATCTGACCATAATAAACCTTGTTTGCAGCCCAAACAGTATTTGGTAATTGCAGAATGATGGAGCAATGTGGATATTTTTTGATTACTGTTCATTACATAAGATTACAAGGAAGAATTTGTCTTTGAATCATCATGAAAACTTAATTGACACCACTATTCTAAAATATTTCCAATGATTAAATTTCAGTCTGTGTCTTAATCAGTTTTATATTAGAAAGAGATTTTAACAAGATAATGCTGTGAACATAATTTCATTGCATTATAAAACCTTTGGCTGCATCTCATAAGTAATTAAACTCCAGCCATCTTGGAAATCTGACTCAATGCAATTCTAATTTTAATATTCTTTAAGATTATACAGTTTCAAGTTTCTTTTATTTTTCTTTACTACCTTTAATCAAATTGAAGCTTCTCCCTCCCTCCCCGCTATAAATAGTTTAAAATTTATACTTGCAAGATAATTTCAGGAGGGATAAATACCAGACACGAGAATCGTGCCTTAGGACATAAGTTAAACTTAAGCAACAACATGGGTAATATTACAAAATGCAGTTACTTTTCTATGCAATATGTGCGATGATTCCCAAAGACTGCTCTCTCGGGATCTTTCACTCTGTCCAGAGGTGCTCTCAGCTGAGGCTGAATGTGCTGAGAGCTCATTCCGATATACAACAGTCTTCACATAAGCTGGGGCCTCATCCAATAAGGCATTTCCACCATGAGCTCACATTTATTTCAGAGGCCTTTCTCAACACTGTATTTAATAAAATAAGAGGCAGATAATCTCTTGTGGAGATAACAGGATGCATCGCACGACTACAGTGTTGCCCATCCTTCATATAGACAGAACTGGTTGCCAGAAGTTTTAAAGTGGCAATAGCACATTTTGAACTAAAATACCTGGAGGGAAGGACACAGAGCCATCCTCTTAGAAAATGCCGTGCAGTTGTGATTCAGCCTGCCCAGTGACAGGCAACTACTACTTCACTTTCAGCTGAACTCCTTCTGACATTTATGAAGATCCCAAGCTTGAATTAGGAGTAACTCATCAAATCACTGAACCAGTTGTCATTTAAAGGGTCCAGCTGGCTTGTAGGCTAGAGCACAGTCAAGAGAAGTGCAAATTTCAGGATCCCGTCAAACAGGTAATTGCCGAACAAGGAAGCAAGAAATTAAGAACAGTCGGGGGGGGGAAGAAGTTATTTGCACTACATTGCATGGTTCACTAAAATGTAATGCCCTGTGTTAAAACCCGTCATAATTGTTGATAAGATGATTAAAACCACGCAACCACAATATCTTGGTCCAGACTCCAAACAATATAACTGTGGATCCACAGTCTTGGTACAGGCTTATTTCTTACTACAAGCTACGAGGAACACAAACTACAAACCAATGGAGTTTTTTTGCTCATTACTTAATTAAAATCTGCCATTTGCAAGAGTGTTCTGAAAATTTTTCTCTGAAAAAACTGTTTTAACTGAGTATGTGAAAAATGGATAAAAAACAATTGTATTTGTGCCAATAAGAAAAAATCAGAAGAATAAAAAGATGCTACAGATGAAAAGTTGCTATTATACATGACTTCGGGATTCCATGACAGAGACAATTTACTCAATGCAATTATCCTGTGTATGTTAAAATACCTTTATAGACTAATCAAACCAAACACAAGCCAAGCTTATAGCACTCACTGCAAGGTAGCACATATTTATATGCAGTCAAGTTTGGGAATACATATGGTTTATGTGATGCATAGACATATTTTTTTCAGCGATACATATATGTATACACACACACTCGTATAAAATGGATAATAATTTCTAGAACCAAGCAATACAAGTGCAGGGAATGCAAATTTAAAATACATTTGCAAGCGATCTATACTTATGTAAATACACAGTTATGGCCTAATGAATTTTCCATTTGCTGCAGAATAGCCCAGCTCCTGTCTGAATGTCAAAGAACATCCCCTGCACTGAATAGCATGATGACAATTTTCTGTGTCTAAGTGACATCAAGAATTATGGAGAAATGCATGTGTGTTTGCAGTAAATTAGGGTAGCACATTAATTGTTTTCCCCCCAAGTATCAATTCCATGATAGTCTTGAGTACTAACTTGTCAAGCATAACAGGAGTAAAATAGTGAAATACAGACACCGTGTATAAAAAAAAGATGGTTTTTTTTTATTATTAAAAATATTTACACATAGTTTTGCTTTGTTTATGTACAGTCATAAATGTAAGTTTAAAACTCAAGTTTAAACATCGGGATTTCAAGAACACAAATTTATTGACTTCAAAATTAGCTTCAAGTTATCTGGCACACTTTTCCCTGGAACTCTCAGAAGGCATTTTACAATAAGTTGAGCTGGTAACAGCTACCCATTTCCAAAAGAAGCAGTCCCACCTGCCCTGCGATCTTCCCCCTTCTTGTGCATAGAAGCTGTTTTGCCTTGAACTACACTATTGCTTGTCTAACCCTTCAGTGACCAGGTCAGGGACTAAACTAATGAAAACTAGTTTAAGCTAGTGAAAAAAAAAAAAAACAGGAAGATCAAATAGGCATTAATTGATCTGAACATCGTTCCCTGTTAAATAATATGTCCTCACCAACTTTTGGTAAGGACAAGAGGAAACGGCCTCAAGTTGCGCCAGGGGAGGTTTAGATGGGATATCAGGAAAAATTTCTTCACTGAAAGGGTTGTCAAGCATTGGAACAGGCTGCCCAGGGAAGTGGTTGAGTCACCATCCCTGGAGGTATTTAACAGACGTGTAGATGTGGCGCTTAGGGACATGGTTTAGTGGTGGACTTGGCAGTGCTAGGTTTACGGTTGGACTCGATGATCTTAAGGGTCTTTTCCAACCTAAATGATTCTATGATTCTATGATAAAACCTGGTTTAAGAAAGCTGCATTGAAAAGCTACATAAAGAGAGCAATAATTTTCTTAAGTTCAGCTGCTCAAACCAGGGTGGGGCTAGATGAGCACCAGAAGATTGACACAAAAGGGGCAGAAATTTGTCACCAGGGCCAAGGGACAGAGTAAGACCACTTCTTTGCTCAGCAGCTAACCACAAGACCATCTTAACTGCATGAAAGCATACACTTAGAGGTCATAGAAGAAAAGACAACAGGCTCTCCTGCTTACAACACATCACAACAAAATTTCACATTGCATACCATGGTTTATTTCCTACGCCTTTGACACACTAACAGCAGACATCCTGAAAAGTAGCTCTGCTTGTTATTGCCAGATCTTGATTTCTCCAGCCCAATCACATGTTGCAAGGAGCGATGGCAAGACTGGGTGAAATATTGCACTCACACAAGCTTCTTTATGTGCAGACAAAGTGCGAATAATCCTAGCAGTATGATAGTTGTAGAAAAACACTTTGCCATCTGAACTTCCTGTCACCAAAAGTGTTCCATCTGGAGAAAATTCACAGCCCACTGCAAATCCTTCCACCTGTAAAAATCAATAACTGTGTAACTCCTGATGCTGGTTAGAAAAGTTCATTGTGATGCACTGAAAATGAATATAGTACAAAAAAAATTGTATCTTTAAATAAATATACACTAAGGACTTCTCCAGGTGTTTATTAAGACACAGCTATAACACAAACTTATTTAATCAAGCTATTAAGTATTCATAAAGTCTTCTAATAACTATTTTCTTCAGAGTGCGTATGATTCAAAATAGACTGGCACATGGGAAAGTAAATGAAGCCAACTAATATCTATCACTGATTTATAATCAAACACTATTAGCAGACATATTAAAAAGCACAGGTACTTTGCTATCTATCTTCCTTCTAGACTTGGATACTAAGTTCCCGGTGAAGAAGGATACCTTATGTCCTTCGTATCTTTTCTTTTTGTTGATTCGGTAAGGTCGCTGGGCAGAAAACAAAGCCATGTAGTTCCCGTTCGTCTGAGCAACAAACATAGACTCTTTTGAGTGCAGAGTCAGACTTGGGCAAGTGTAACGTTCCTGAAAATAATTTTAAAGAAAGTTTTGTTGTATCAAACAAAAGATTTGTTCAAATGATTCAGGTTATCTTTTGACATATTTGAAAGACCATAAAACGCAAGATATACATAAGTCATCTCCATAATATACAATATATAAAGATGCTTAACTCATTAGAATCCACTGAAAGTCTTACACCAAGACAAATATTAAATCAAACCTCTACCCCGATTTCCTAGATACTGACCAAAATCCCATCTCCCTCTGAACCATAATTATACTGCAGAACAGCTGCAGAAAGATAACTCCAACCTGATGATACTCAATCATCCTCTTCCTGCCCAAGGAAAACTGAAGTTTGAATGTAAAAGTGAATCCTCTTCTCCCGTATCCCTTCCTCCATAGCCATAGTGTGCTTTCCATGCTACTTTATACATTTCCCAGATCCTCCATCCTCTCAGTTCTGGCCACACTGACAGGAATAGAAAACACCCCATTTAAACAGACACCTTTCCCCACCCCACTCTTACAAAAAAAGAAGAAAAGAAAAAACAAACAAACAAAAGGATCGTTATTAGCCTACTAAGTCAGAAGTTCCTTATGACAGTGATTTGCCATGTAGACTGCTGCTGGCTGTAAATTCATAAATATCTGCAAAAATTAATAACACTTGGCTTTACTCTAGTGTTCCTATTTAAGACTGAATTAAGATTACTTTCAAAACTCTGCATGGTGACTGCATCAGAAATCAACTGCTCTCGCAAGGTTTCCACCAGCTCCAAACCTCTTCTAGTTTCAGCCCAACCTAAAGACACAGTGCTGAATTTCGATGCCATGAATACAAATTAAGAGAGCTTTGGCTGTAGGATGCATCTGCATGTGAAGGACACCAGGCTGACAGTGACCACTGGACACCATGGGCTATGGGGTAGAGTGGGAAGAACATCAGACTGGTTTTGTTGTGTGGTTTGGAAGTGATGAACTGGGAAGGAAGTTCTGGGTATTGTAAGGTATTGGGCACAGAAACCAAAACAGGGTTAGGCAGTGTGCCTGGTTAGGAGTGCGCTCTGTGGCAGAGCACTGCATGCTTCTGGGGAGAAACTGGGTCTAACAGTAAGGGATCAGAAAGCACAACGCAACCTGCAGGAGCACTGTGCTGTTATACTGGGTATACTGTAGTAATGGGTTATTTTAGAGCTCTTAACTATTCATTTGTTAATGCAGACAAGCAATAGATCAAGTCCTGTTGGGATCTAATCTGTTTGGAGAGCTTGGGGTTCTCTCCCACCTTGAAGGGTTCAAAGGTGAAATTCAGAAAAGAGAAGCAGAGTTTCCAAAATCACCACCAAGTTTTCTCTATTCACAGTGCAGAAAAGGGGAAAAMCAGCCTGTTTCAGAGATGCTGTAGTCATGAGAAGGTAGGCTGTGGGGGTTTTTTGTTGGTTTGTTTGGCGAGGGGTATGGAGAAAAAATTTGTTTGTTTGTTCTTTACTCCTTGATACTGAACCTGACTGGTCTGTACTTTATATATTCACAGCTTTTTTTTTTCCTATTGCCTATCCAAGATGTTGATAGATCCACTATTGGACGAAGACATAACTGTGGAAATTAAACATGAAACAATCCCATTAGATCATCAACTACATGTCCTTGTCAGTAGAGAACTGTTCATTTCAGCCAAAAAGCATCTATATACAATCCAATCGTATTATATTACATAGGATATTAGACTTGGGTTTTCAAAAAAGACCGTGGGAGTTGGAATTATCTATTAACTTCCTTGGTAATCTCCTTTGAAGCTGTCAGCCTTTCTAGACAATTTAGTCCACTAAATATCTTGCCTGGATAGATTACTGAGAGAAATACTGCACCTGCACTGATGAAAGTAAATTTTGCCTCTGTGATTATGCTGTACTAGATATCTATACGCGTGTATCAGGTTGCTATTACTATGCAACTATTAAACTCAATTTGTCAATAGYCTTCATTGCAGCTGATGAAAAATGTATGAAAAACTGTGGGAAAAGAAAAGTGGCACTATAGCAACTACTGCCATGCACCATTGGCAAGCTAGAATGACACTGCAGCTTAGATGTCAGTGAAATAACACTGAAATGTAAATATTTTTAACACAAGGAGACCTATCAGTCTTCAAGGTGTTTTTTTTAAGAATAAGTAAGTGTTTTTAAAATATAAAAATAAAGCCCTCAACTTACATTAAGAGCATTTTATACATCACACAATGATCTCACAGAAAATCAAAAGCTTTTTTTTACAATACTGACAAGCATGAAATACTAAATCATGATCCAAACAATACTAGTTGTTAATCTTACATGAAAAATCTGATTGGAGATTTTCGCAGCACTTTGGAAGTCCCATGCAATAATGGTACGATCAGCTGAGTCCCGGCTTACTGCATCTGTGCTTGTAAGAAATTCTCTTCCTTCATGGAGGAAGAGTATATCCAATGTCTGTTGTACTGCAGCTTTGTACACTCTTAACATCTAGTGGATAAAAAAGTTTGTTATTTTTTGACAGATTAGAAGAACATGGTAACCTATGTTTTCTCTCTTTGTATCAATAACTATCTCCAACAAATTATATATTATTTTAAAATGTGAAAAAGTAACTCATTTGTAAATGCTGAAGTACTAGTGTATTAAATAGCTTGTTAATGTATGTAAAGAGTACACATACAGGAAAATTAAATGAGATAGAAGAAAGCATCAGTTTGTACAATTTATATATTATATTTATATATACATAAGATTCTGTCATAAATTCCCAAGGAATTAGAGTTAGATTCAGAAAGAGCTTTAGACAACACAATGTTGTGGAGTTGGGTCTACACAAACTCCCTTCTATTTTATGAACTCTTCTAGATTCCCTCAAGAGGCAAGGGAATCTTTGGCAGGAGGCTGGCCAACTTGGTGAGGCGGGCTTTAAACTGAGGGGCAGGGTCCAAAGTGGCAACATTACGCCATTGCAACCAACTGGGGAATAAGCCAGGCCAACCAGAGCAGCGACAAATGTTCCTTAGCTGCCTCCCAAGATGAGAACCAGAAGACCAACCACCTGCAGTGTATGTATACCAACGCACACAGCCTGGGGAACAAACAGGAGGAACTGGAGCTCCGCGCCCAGTCAGAAAGTTATGATATCATAGGGATAACTGAAACATGGTGGGACAACTCACATGACTAGAGGATCACAATGGATGGCTATAGGCTGTTTCGTAAAGACAGGCAGGGAAGAAGAGGAGAAGGAGTCGCGCTCTATGTTAAGGAGAACCTTGAATGTATAGAAGTCAACTACGGCGATTGTGGAAGCCCTGTCGAATGCCTCTGGGTCATTATCAGAGGGGTCATCTCCAAGGGGGATCTTACAGTAGGCATCTGCTACTGACCTCCAAACCAAGATGATAAGGCAAAAGAAGCAATATTGGGGTTGCTTAAGTAAGCTTCGGGTCAACAGAACCTGGTTCTTATGGGTGACTTCAACTACCCAGACATTTGTTGGAAGAACAATACAGCAGCTCACATGTCATCCATCAAGTTCCTGGAATGCATAGAGGACTGCTTCCTCATACAAATGTTAGATGCGCCAACCAGGAATGAGGCACTGCTGGACTTGCTACTCACAAACCAAGAAAACCTGCTTTGTAATACCTCGATTAGTGATAGCCTTGGCTGCAGTGATGATGGTATTGTGGAGTTTGGGATCCTGCTGAGCACACTGAAGGTTAGTACTAAGACAAAGGCTTTAGATTTTAGAACAGAAAACTTCAGCTCGCTCAGAGCTCAATTGGGAGGGATTCCGTGGGAAGCTTCCATGGAGGATAAAGGAGCTAGCGAGTGCTGGGAGCTTTTCAAGAACGCTCTCCTGGAAGCACAAAAACGGTTCATTCCCTGTAAAGGTAGGGGAAGTAGGCGGAGCAAGAGACCCCCTTGGCTTAACTGCAAGCTTCTGAGTCTGCTCAAAACCAAGAGAGAAGCATACCAGAGATGGAAAAGCAGATGAATACCCATTGAGAACTACAAGGGCATTGCCAGGGCATGCAGAGATGCAGTTAGAAAAGCAAAAGCTCAGCTCAGCTTGAAATTGGCCAGAGATGTCAAAAACTACAAGAAAGAGTTCTTCAGGTACATAAACAACAAGCAGAAACAGAAGGAAAATATTGGCCCACTGTTAAATGGAGAGGTGAATTAGTCACCAACAATGCTGAAAAGGCAGAGGTTCTCAACACTTTCTTCACCTCTGTCTTTACCAGCACTGTTGGGCCCCAGGCCTTGGGAACAAAAATCCAGGTTGATGCAAACACAGACCCACCATCAGTGAAGAAAGAGTTGGTATGTGAACTATTACAGGAGCTTGACCCCTACAAATCAATGGGCCCTGATTATATCCACCCAAGGGTGTTAAGAGAGCTGGCTGACATCGTTGAGAGGCCGCTCTCCATAATCTTTGAGAAGTCATGGAGATCAGGGGACATCCCAGAAGACTGGAAGAAGGCTAATGTCACCCCCATCTACACGAAGGTCTTAAAGGAGGATCCAGGAAATTATAGGCCCATCAGTCTTACTTCAGTCCCTGGGAAAGTTATGGAACGAATCCTCCTGGGGGCTATCACAAGTCAAATGAAGGACGTGATTGGGAAAAGCCAGCACGGATTCACCAAGGGCAAATCGTGCTTGACAAACCTGATCGCCTTCTACGACAAAGTAACCTGCTCGGTTGATGTGGGGCGAGCGGTGGACATTGTCTACTTGGATTTCTCCAAGGCTTTCGATAGGGTTTCCCCCAGCTTCCTCCTAGAGAAAGTGATGCGTTACAGTCTAGACAAGTGGTCTGTGTGGTGGGTGGGGAACTGGCTGACAGGCTGCACCCAGAGGGTGGTGGTAAATACCTCCTTTTCAAACTGGCAACCTGTCACAAGTGGGGTCCCTCAGGGATCGATCTTGGGCCCAACGCTGTTTAATATCTTCATAAGTGATCTGGATGATGGGATCAAGTGTACCCTGATGAAGTTTGCTGATGATACCAAACTGAGTGGGAGGCGGACACTTCGGAAGGGAGGGCCACCCTGCAGGAAGACCTGGATGGGCTGGAAGAGTGGGCTAACAGGAACCTTATGAAGTTCAACAAGGACAAATATAAGGTCTTGCACCTGGGAAAACATAATCCAGGAGTGCAGCACAGGCTGGGATCTACCCAGCCGGGGAGCAGCTCTGTGGAAAGGGACCTGCGGGTCCTGGTGGACAAGCAGCTCAATATGAGTGAACAGTGTGCTGCTGCGGCAAAGAAAGCCAACAGGATGCTTGGTTGCATCAACAAGGGCACCACCAGCAGAGATAAAGAAGTCATTATCCTACTCTACTCAGCGCTTGTCAGGCCACACCTGGAATACTGTGTTCAGTTTGGGTCCCTGCTATACAAAAAAGATGTGGACAGGCTGGAGAGGGTCCAGAGGAGGRCCACAAAGATGATCAAAGGACCGGGAAGCCTGCCATATGAGGAAAGGCTGAGAGAACTGGGTTTGTTCAGCCTTGAGAAAAGAAGGCCTAGRGGAGACCTTGTCACCATGTTCCAGTATTTAAAGGGTGGCTACAAAGAAGATGGAGACTCTCTTTTTACAAGGAGTCACATGGGAAAGATGAGGGGTAATGGGTACAAGTTACTCCTGGGGAGATTCCAATTGGACACAAGAGGAAAATTTTTCACAATGAGAACAATCAGCCATTGGAATAATCTCTCCAGGGAAGTGGTGGATTCCCCAGCATTGGACACTTTTAAGATTCAGCTGGACAGGGTGCTGGGCCGTCTTGTCTAGATTGTGCTTTTGCTGTGAAAGGTTGGACCAGATGATCCTTGAGGTCCCTTCCAACCTGGTATTCTATGATTCTATGATTCTGTGATTGAACTCAGAGTATTCTATGGATCAGTCTGAGGATCTCGCCTTCCTCCTTCCAGGAAACTTCAGAAGTGTAACTTTTTGGTCTTTTTGTTCTCAAAATCTTCAGCTAGTTATAGAGCCAGGCAAAGGAAAGTAATTAGGTTAGTGGGGATTTGGGACTTACAGGTATGAAAAGGACATGGCAGGAAGTGAATATTCTTGTTGATCATTCTGGACTTAATTATAAATCACTGTTTATGACTGGGGATGAGTAAACTTGATGATTCAAGGCTCTCCCAGTCCCATGCTGCTGTGTGTCATTGCTTAACTGGCAAGTGGTGAGACCCCAGTGTCAGGACTGTACGGCAAGGGAGAAAAGCTTGCATGCTCAGTCAGAAACTGCCTACAAGGCCAACATGGACACGCTCAGCAGAAGGGTACACCATTCACCCTGCAGAAGATACCACAATCCCATTAAGGACTCGGTCTAACACCCTCTCCTGAAAAAAGAAACCCAAGCAGAGTTCGCTCTTTTAAAGTGCTGCCGGAGAGGGAGGGATGGAGGTGACAGGAGCGCTGCTGTCAAACAGTTCAGTGCTTTAAGTACTCAGCCAGGATCCTGCCTTGGTCTACAGGGATTCAATCCCACACCTCCCACCTCATCTGCCTACTGACTGCCCTGGCAAGAGGCAGTCTCTGCTGCTTCTGCTGAAGCAGAGGCTTTTTCTGTCACTCTGCTGACAATGCAGGGCAGCAGGGAAAGAAAGAGTCATCAATACTTCAAAGCACGTCTGGGCTCAAGAGTAAATAATGTGGCTCATCCACGAGTTCCCATCATGTAATTAATGCATATGAACAATCACTAAAGAAGTTTGTGATGTAAAAGGAAATACCAAAGTTCCGAAATCTTCTTCCCAAATCAAAAACACCAGAGTTCCCAAATCTAGATCCTCTTTCAGGACTTATACCAAAGTGGGTTGGATCCATGCAGAAATAGGTCCTCAGCCACAGGATTCTGAATATTTTAACAGCCTGTGAGTTGGATCTTAAAAAGTAAGAGAGATTTTGAACTATTCTAAGGAATATATGAACAATTTGAATTTCCTTTCCACCTTTCTTCATTAAATTCTGCATCTATGTAGTCTACTTTGAATTTTGCAAATCAGTACTTTTGGTTTCTTTTTCTCTGATTTGCCTCCAGTGAAGAGAAACTTCAAGGCAAATGGCCAGATCAAAGCAATCCATCTCTCTGAATATGGTGATCCTTAAAACTAGGACACTGGAAGACTCCTAGTTATTAATACCTAAATCTATCTCTCTCCAAGATAGCTAAAACATAGCAGCCTGCACTTCCAACAAGGTGTTCAGACGTTAGTCCTCCTTCTAACATCACTAGAAAAACCAACAGAGCAGAGAGGGTGCTTGAAGTATTATATTCAAACGGTTCCCAACTTTGTGAGGCATTTCAGTGCCTACCTTATACCCCTAACATAGCACGTGACTACTGACTTCAGGGCCCAGACCTTTTACAGATACTGCAAGCACATACATTTTTTAAAAAATGATTTTCAGGTGTCGCAGTGAAATATCCTGGATTATACCTCTGTTTTATACCTTAACCAATAAAAGAAAAATCATTTCAAAAAACAAACACAACATGAGAACTTCCTGATTTCTTGCCTCAAGCTCAAAAATCTATGACTGTTTGGAAAAGTTCAGAACTAGCTGATCCTGCTTTAGGGTAGCGATATACTAGATGATCTCCTGAGGTCCCTTCCAGCTCTGCTTCCTGTGATCTCAGGATGTAGAAGGATGGCAGCAGCAGCTGCTCCAATTGCTTTTCACAGTCTCTGTGAAATGTACAGTTTAGAAATGCAATGTTTGCATTCAGTGAAGAACCTCAATCATGCAAGCACCCTACACAACCTGTAATAACATCAACAAGATGTAAACCTGCAGACTCAAAAAACTGGCACACTTTTCAGCAATCTGCCTGCATTTTTAAGATAGTGAATATACAAACGTGTTACTTGCTCTCATCAGATTTTTCAGCCTAGGAATCTGCATAATATACAAAGCAATTAAACTTTGTAAAGCCRAAAGTGATATTTGCATATTTATAGCCTCCACTTTCTCTATGGAAGAATCACCATGCATAGCTATTTCTTCACAGAGTTATAAAAGGAAGTCCATAGTTCGTTAGTAAAGTAGAAAATTAAGCTATTCTGTAGGAGCAAAAATAAAAAAAAAAACCCAAACTGAAAAAAAAAACCACGAAATATAATAGCTGCCTGGAATGAGAAATGGAAAACCATACAGAAACCTGACAGCTGTAGGAACTGCAGGACAACTGAAATAAAGTTAAATTGAAAGGAGGGGACACAAAAAGCTCTACCACCCCGACAGACTGAAGGAGGCAGCTACTTAGCAGCAGGCACCTTCACAGAAGTGACAAGTCCCAACTGGAGAGCTGGCAAGATCAGAGCGCGGAGCAGCACAAATGTGTAGAAACAGGGACAGGGAGGCAGAAACAAAGGCCAATTGGTGCTGGGAAATGAAGAAGAATGATACAGAGAATAAATGATAATAAAGTCCCAAATGGTGATTCACGGTAGTAATTCTTTAATATTTTCTTATTTTAAAGATTAAAAACTCTGACATAGTGTTTGGGTCTTCGTCTTCTAAAAAAACCTTGTGAAATGTATGTAGGTACATATCCATACATACACTGTGTCCAGCACTGTTAAGGGGTTAGGCTTTAGGTTTGGGATTTGTTTTTAACAGTTTTTGGAGCAACAGACATCTCTCAGTAAGGAAAAAGAAGAGATTGTGAAGTTGGTAATGTGCACATACTTTTAATTTTTGCTGAAATCCTGTTGGGCTCTTACGTAAACTGCCRCTATCAATTTAAACATTTTCACTGCTAATCATTAAATATATTTGCTTGTCTGTTATTTAATAGGATATCTAACCAAATTACCTGTGTATCTTAGCTCTGCAACAGGAAACTGTCTTTATAAAAATTAGTACAAAACCCCATCTTTTTCTATATGTTTGATACATACCTCAGAAAAACTATGCTGTTGAATCTTCAAACCACGTAGTAAGAACGGACTCAGAGAACAATAAATTAACACTTTGAATAGCAGCTGGGAACTTGATATACATAGTATTTAAATTCCCCCATAAAGATAGCTTTCAAAAATAACTAATTGCAACACCCCTGCTCAGAAAAGTACTCATAATTAAACCTGCTTTGTTCTACCTTAGACAATTAATTCATGACATGCCTGAGGAACTTGCCTGGGGAAAGCACCAGTTTCCCTACCCTGCTGGCTTTRGTTTGTTAATAACAGTTTTTGCTCCTTTTCTATTTGCAGATTTATCACCCATAAGCATTGGAAAACCACAGTCCACTTCAATCTAAGCATTTTCTGGACATAAAAGAAATCATTTCAAAGGAAGGCCTAATAGTTTCTGGTGTCAACACAATCCAACATAATAATAAAGCTTCTTCACTAAGGCAAGAGTTCATGGCTGCAGGCATTTGACAAGAAAGGTAATTTAAGCAAATTAAATCAGTTTCAAACAGATTCTTATGGTTCTGGTGATTTGAAAAGCATGCTGCGATGCTGAATTCAAGGCATATATTTCAGATGGGTGTTCTATAATACTGCTCTGCATAAAGCACATGCAATGCCTGGTATTTTGTTTGTCAAGAAAGCTCAAAGCCTCTACACAAGCAATTCAGAAGCTGCTGCTTGCCCCGGCTCTGTGCTGGTCATCTGTAACCCATGTGCACTGCACTTTCCTAAAATCCCCTCAAGCTTTATGCAAGTGATGAGAAAGAAACATGCTTTTATAGTCATTGCCCTGAGCATCAGGAGATGAGGTCTCAAAACAAATCTAATAGGACTACAGGCAATCTGGATGGTCATGGAAAAAACCCTTGATCAGTCAGTGCCATGGCTTCCAACCTGTAAAAATGGCCATATTTTTTCTTCCACTTCTTGTCCTACCTTTTTAGATTGAGTGCTTTGGCATGAAACTGCCTCTTCCTACGGGCATGTTGGGTAATTAATATAATGGGGGACTGATTTAAGTTTCCTGTGTGAAACAGTACTACACCATTACTAGTAATAAAAAGTGCATTTTAACTTAAAAGAAAGCTTATTTTGCACAAAACAGAAGCTTTTTTTATCTACGGCAGTGCAAGCCATTTGTGTTGATCTAGTATAGAGAGTAAGGTGTTGAGGCAGATGACTACTATTTGCTTTTTAGCTACATGTTCACAACAAAACCACAACCACATGACAAATCCAATTTATGTCTCTGATCTCCATGTGAAAACTATAATGGCAATTTTAATCAAAACACATGACAATATCATAGACAAGAAGATCAAGCATGCTACAGTCTTACGTTCTTTTAAAGTCTTTTAACATAAGACTGCTGTATTTCTCTTTATGTAATTGAAAAAAATTACTTTGCTTTTCTATTTRAATTTTTTCCTGTTTGTAACTGCTCTGTTTTCAGACACAGCTCAAGATTATCAAGGGGTCTTGAGAACAATTAAAAGGAAAGGGAGACTGATTAAGACAAAGAAGTGGTTGAGCTTAATCTGGTATTGATCTATAAGACTTTAGGTATGAACAATGCACACTGTTTTTTTTAAAGTCACTTTCAGATTGCTTGAGAAGGCACAAGAATCTTGTGATGGAAAGTGTCAACCATAGAAAAAAATATATATTTTCCCATCAGATTTTTTATTTAAAATTATCTCCCCATCTCAAATAGGATAAGAAGTGAAATCTGTATGGAGGAAACAGACAAGGAACATTTGAGATACAGAACGGCTTTTCTATGAGGAGCAATAATCACAGACTTTTCAGTGCAGAAATGAGACGACYGAGGGGAATTTGAAAGAATCAGAAATAAAGTCTGAGTGGTATGGAGAAGGTGAACCGTTTCTTCCATTATAAGAATTTAGACTCCAAACTAGCAGAAGGCAGCTTCAAAACACACAGAACGAGATGTTTCTTCACACAATACATATTTAAGCTGAATTCCTTGCTACAGGATGTTGCAGATGTAAAAAAATCAGGAACAACCAATTCCACAGCGTGAAAACTCGGAGCGTGCCATGAAAAACAAAGACACTATCTGTGGTGCAGGAAGTCCCCAAACTGTAAGTTAGAAGGGCCTGGGTAACCATTGCTGGGAATTGTGATAAAGAAGTTTGCTGTGCTTTTGTATTCTTGTTTTTTAAAAGCATACTGGTCACTGCTGGGGGTGTAAAATTTGTCTAGAAATGGGCTGAAACCAGAATGGCTATTCCCCGATGGCTTCTCACTCGAATACTCACGCTCCAGAAGGAGGCATGTTTTGTTCCTGGCCCATTTCAGCCTCTCCAGGAGCAGTTGCTCCAGGAGAGATCGTATGCACAGACAGGTCTACGATTCTCATCTGTGATATCACCATGTGAGGTTTCCAAATAAACACAGCAGGACTGCTCATGTATGTGGTACAGGCACATAAAATGTGCCTTCACACTCAGAGAGAACCCCTGAACATTAACATTTAAAAACAAATGCCATAACGCAAGTACAAATGTACCCCCACCATATTTCTTTGAAYGTTTTGTCCATAGATTCAGTAAGGATTTCTCTGACTGTGAGAAGAGTAACTTTAGTTTTCTAAAGCACTGAATAAATYATCGTATTTTAATTACACTGTTATTCCTAATACCACCAGTACATGACAATGTATTGGTTGTTTCTATAGAAACCAGAAGTGCAAGTAGCTCCACCAATTTCTACAGCCTTTTTTCATATTTATATGCTATCCAGAGACAAATTCATTAGGTCTCCTAAATACATGCTACTTAAAATAACTGCATCTCATCTGAAAGAAATTGCAATAGAATGTTTCCAAGGAAACAAATGCACTGCACTTGCAYTCTAAATTTATTAATTTTTTTAACTGTGCTTTAATGACTTAGGCTTATTTCTTTATAAACTCAAGTATGGAGAAATAGCTCAACAACACAAAGRGCATCTCTTTCATTTTTTCTTTTTAAGCATAAAGCTATAGATGACAGTTGCAATTTTGTAGCTAAACAATGTTCAATCCAGAGTAATAAACCAAGATGGGGAAAAACAATACCCTGTTGTTACTCTGCCTTGGCCTCTGTTAATAATAAAAATTCTGCAGTGCATTTCTAGACTAATTTTAAAAGCTCAAAATATCTGCTTCCACCATTTTTCTATTTAATTTATTCTATACCTTAGAAGATCACAATTTAAAAAAYGGGAATTTTGTGTAAATCTTCAAATCTAAGTTTTCCTTAAATTTGCCTATCACTCCAACAGATTGACTTTGTATTCATCTTTTTTGAAACCTTCCTTATGTCCAGACAAAATTTTGTTATTAATCCCAAAAGGCTGGACCTTTGTATTCATTTGTACTCTTCCCATTTCTAATAAGTCATCGCTATTTTTCCTGCATGATATTCTATTCCTTTTTTTTTAATTGGTTGTGCTAGCACGATACTTTCTGTAACAAACATTTTTCGAAAATAAAATAATAAATGTTGTCTCCATTTGGAACCTTGCCTGAAGCACTTCACTAAATTCCTCCCAGTCAGTTTCCTTTCTTGAGATCTCCCCTTTAGCTAGTTTTCTCATTTTACAATACCTAAATTAGTCCCTGTCTTCTCCAGCTTCTCTAATTGCTCTATCAAAGTCCAAAATCATAGAGGACTTGCTGTTCTGACAGCTATAGCAGATAGCTCTTGCCAAAGCTCCAACGGGCCTCAGTGGTTTATGAGACAGAACATATGAACATCAACAGACAAGAGATCAAAAACAGAGTACATCCAACAGCTGRATATTATTCCTCTATTTTTAACAGAGTCCAAAAAATGTTAGTGATCTCCCTACCTTTAGAGTTCCTCGCATTTCTGTATGCACATAATAAAGAACGAGTTCCTGAATGCTTACAAAATGTTAAGAGTTTCATCAACCAAAGCAGAATGTAAATAAAAGGTAAAATATGCAAAACTCAAAAATAATTATATGGATACATTTAGAAAATTTAAATTAATACATTCAGATGCAAGTTCTTGAGTGCTGTATGTCCCTTCAGCAGAGCTAACAGCATCCCTGCTTTACGCTATACAAACCTTGCTGACACATGTAATAAATCTTTTCAATTCAGTTTGACAATTCACTCATGATATAAGGAACTTTAGCTCCTTTAAAAGTATTATCAGTCCAAGACAGTTACAGTTGTAGTCTTGTTCTGATATTACATCTGTGTAAGCTTAGAAACCCAAATTAAAAAGAAAAAAAATTATCTGTAGTCATATTTTCTTTTGTGAACACAATAAAGTCCTTATTGCTRAGCTAAAGGATACAAGTCTCAACCCTTTGTTCTCTTTGGTAGTTCAAGGAATATTAAAATTTCAGGTAGAATAAGTGGTTGGAATATATATTGTCTCCTGTCTGAAAAGATAATGTAGATTGGCCAAAACGGAGAGTGACGGTGTAATTCAACTGGCTTGTCCTGAACATCTTAAGAAATTCTTCCACAGCTCAGAGAAATGAAATACTTCTAAAATACGTAACTACTTTGAGGTCTCGGTGTTATTGCACAATTCTTTTTACAGGGCATTTTACAGGGTTTTTCTATGTTCAGCTCCGAGGTCCAAAGATCCCGTGGAGGCTGTTCAATATGATGGTCTCTCCTTGGTTGACGCTGCAGATTTTTTTTTTTTTTTTTTTAAACATAGCAGCTCACTTCCAAGTTTTCTGGTCTTTTCATAAAGTCTCTATAAACATTCTCCAAATGTTTCATAAATTTAATCAATCTGTTATACAGCAATATAAGATCTCCAGAATAATCTCTTCRCCAGAGAGACAAAACTGGGTTTAACACAAACAGAAAGAAATACCACTATAATAAATCTCTACATGCTATTCAACTGCCTCTTTTATTTTTTTTTTTTTTCAGGCTTTGATTACTTGTCTCTGTAATTTTGAGATGCCTGTATACTTTACATTTCACTGAGCAGTTAACAAGCTGTTCCATCCATTCATTTCTCTGAAGTATATTGCTTAGCTTTATCTTGAAGATTTTAACTCCCTTATTGTTCTTTCATTCTTTATCTTGCTCAATACCCAATGCTACATTTGAAATCATTTTGCCTATTTGCTCAACAGAACAGGGATAGCAATAAATGTCTTTCAACATTCCTCCTTTTTTTTTTTGATATCTGCCTTTCTGATTAATAGCCTACTGTACATTTCTCAATCTTTTAGTAGCTGAAAGGCTGCCTCGAACCTATCTTCATATATTTTCTCTGGGACTTAGAGATCAATTTTTATACCACATTCAATACATGAATAAATATTAGTAATTTATGCTCCTGTTAAAAAATTAGTTGCCCATCAAAATCAAAGCGAGATTTCAGAAGTACTAATTTGGAAAAATACCACCATCAGCTGTTCTATGTCATTTTCCATCAGCAGAAAGCACCAATGTGGCACACTGGCATAAAGCATCCCATTTCAACCACTGCATATATATGTGTAATCAGACAATATTTTTGTTATTAGTCATTCTCTCTATCTCTGTGATGCTTAATGCTTTGCTCTGAATTTCCACCCAAAATTCCCTCATTTCCTGATATAGAATTATCATTTTGCCTCACATAGTTAAATTTAAGATGCGCAAGCTGATAGCCTGTTAAAACACAGTAGTACATCCTAAAGAATGACTTCTGAAATTGAATTACCAGCAAATGCTGAAATTGAGTTTTCAATGTGTAGTGAGCAACAAGATTCAAGCTCTTGATTTAAGGTGCTCACTCTATTGACAAAATATGCTGCAAAGCCTGAAAAGGCTATCAGGAGTATGATGATGGGAACGAAAAGAATCATTAGTTCACCCACACATGGTTCCAAGCTGAATGACAGGTTAACACACTCGAAAGAACAGGAAAAACAGGAAAATCTTGTAATGAATTAGGATGAAAGCACTTGAAAGATATTAAGACTGTTTGCATCAAAACTGAAACGAAGTGGCAAGAGGCCTCAGACATCTATTTTAGTTAAGAGCAAATGGCACTTGTTAGAACAGGACAAATTTCAAAATACTGGCCAGGACACTTTATCCAGTCTTGAATATGGCCTTAACTGTGTGAGATGGAAAAGACAGAAAGCAGGCTGGTTTTAGCTTGTGAATAAAGATAACAATATAGGYTGAAAGCAGAAATACCTGAAGAATCCACTGAAATCCCCCAAACTAGGGAGAAGCAGACATTGATGATTCATGCCTAACCAACATACTGTTCTGTGGCTGAGAGTTTGAAATGTAGCTACGTTATTTTGCAGTAATGATGTATACGTGATACTCGCCATTCTGCAYGAAGAAGCCATAAGCAATCAAATCAGAGTTTGATATTTTTCCCCTTTTCTCCACTCAGCTATGACCTTTCACATTCATTCAGTACACGCACACAGTTCTTCAAATTTTAAAACCAATACAAATGTAGGTGTCTAACAGTCTACACCCATCACTGAGCTACAGCTACCTCAGACGGGAAAAAAAAAAATCCAAGGGTAATAGAAGCTCTTTCCCCCTTTTGGAAATGTTTCAGAGTGAGAGAGTAAACCACACTGCTGCTTTAGACAATCACAGTACATACAAAATTATGGTTTTCAAATGAGCAAACATGTCAAAGAACAAAAAAAAGGATCAATATCTGTTACCAGGCTAAACCCACGCCTTCCACTTTCTAAGGTGATTAGACACTGCTCATTATTAAAATTAATATTCCTCATGCGCTACTTAATTGGTTAATTTTCCAGCTGATGAAGTTCTACAAGAATAAAATTGTTTCCTAATGAACAAAGCAGGTAACAGCTTCTAAAAACTTCCAGAGAGAACCCAGTACAGGATCTGTACAAAAGAAACAGGCTGGGGTTTTTGTTTTACCAAGCCTAAAACCTTCCCTATTTTATCTGTCAGAATACTCTTTCATCCACTTATTTATTCTTGGAAAGTAAATTATTTCCTTGTAATACAGTGGGATGTTTCCCTTATCTCTTCATTAGCATCAGCTTACAGAAATAGTTACACACAATCTTTCTAAGCACTGGAGTGTCCTGCAGGTACAGCAACAACCACTGTGTGCATTCCTCAGTGATCAACAGCACTTTGAGGCAGGTTCCAAGGCTGGAGCTTCAGCACTGCAAAAATGAGTGTATTGAGTCATTGAGATAAAAATGCATTATTTTGCTAGTCTCATTTTTGCTGTATATAGCATCCTGGCCACAGAACACACTGCCTTTTGAGAAATCACGTCATAAGATGGGATCAAAGGATGTTGTGACATATTGCACACAACAGCAATACTCTCAGTCAAAAAGAAAAAAATCATAATGTAACAATCTTGAGTACCGTCTACTTCGGCAACAGTATTAAAAGTGGATAGGGAATGGCCCATGGAAAGATAAATACCTCACTGCACCCATTTGAAAAAGGCACCACACCCAGATCTGCAAGGAGGCAAAAAAACACAGTTGGGCAGTAAAGCATAAAGATACAATAAAGTACAGTTTGAATCTCATAAAGATAATATACTCCCTAATTAGTAGAAAACACGAGGGCTGTTTTAGACTGAATGTATAGTCAAATTAATAAAATGTTAAGTATTCATGTTCCTCTTCTACATAGATATAAATGGCTTTTAAGGTGTCTGTTTGTCCTCTGGAAATGAATCATAAATGTTGTCACCTAAAGCGTTCACTACTGGCTCTGCATGCAGACACACACACAGCTTATACATCACCCCCTGCAACCTACACAAAGGTGATCGCAAGCATAACTATTGTTTCTTATAACTGTGCAGTGGTAAAGTACTGAAAACTKCAGTTTTCCTCTGCAATTTTGCCAGGCGTAGTTTACACAAAAGTTACTGTATCAGAACATCATCTCAAGCCAGGCTACTGGTAGTCAGAATTACAGAAGATACGAATGGGTGGGCTATTAAAGTCTACAGTTTATCAGTATGGGTTCGCTCCTTTGCCTTCTTACAATGCCTTTTACAAAGGCCAGTACCTCCCACATTGCACATTGCCCTTTATCTTTTCATCTTCTACTTCAACCTCCATCTCAACACATTTGTCTGCTCCTCACTGCAATAATGCCTCATGTAAACTATGGCAGACATTTCAATTGACAGTTTGGCTGTGATTGAGCTGAGGCACCAGAACTTAAAACCTAACAGGAAGGAGTTGCTTTAAGAGATGAACACATTTAATGTCTTCATTGCTTGGAATAAAATACTGCTTGATACCTCCTCTGGTACAAAGAGAAAGCACTATTGAAACTGAAATTTCACAAGGCAAAAAGGACCACGAACAGCATTTTTCAAGCCATTTGTCTTAGTGCCACCGTAACACCGTTCAAAGATAAAACCAAAATACAGGGATTGGCAGAGATACTGACAATAGGAGAGCATCAGACTCAGGAGATTACTCAGAACTAACTTATCTAGTTAGTTATCACAAGCATTAATACCTGTTATTTAGCCCTTCAATTCTACCTGAGTCAATGCCAATTTTGCATTGTCCTCAGGTCTTGTCATCACAGTCTCTGGTATCAGTATTGCTGCAAAGAAAGTCTTGTTCAAGCATAACCCTTGAACTGTAAATATCCATTGTAAATGAATCTTCTATTTCCTTGAAACTGAAGTGCCTTCTCCACTATCAATATTTGAGATTGTCTCCTACCATCTATGAAAGATTTCTATGCCTCCATAACTGTATCCAACAGTAAGCTACCGTTCCAGACAGGCACATTTTTGCAACATGGCATTTTGGTCGTTTGTTACTATAGAACAGAATCACTTATATTTTCCATCTGTAGAGACTGGGCACCTTAGACACATGCAAGCTGGAGGTACTGCCATTTTTGGCATGAACATGCTCATCCATCACAGCTGATTTCAAATCTAGAGAAAAATCATCTTTACAGGATTCTTGGAGATAGTAACTCAAAGACATACACAGGCATAAAATCCATCATAAAGAAACTACAGGGGGTGAAAGAAAGAAGGTCTCTGGTTTTGTACACAACTAGACTATCATTTGACTTCGTGTATAACTACAGTATCATCTACAGGAATGCTTATTGCACCGTCAGAAAATCTCAGAAAGAATGTTTTGTCACCTACATATGCCATCTTCTCCTTGACTAGGACCAAATATCTCAAATTTTGACACTACAGTCAACAATCTTTAAGCCTTAAAAATATTACACCCATTTAGTTCCTGAAGTATTTTTTAAAGTAAGTTCAGCCTACCATGACATACAATGGCTTTTCTATGTTAAAAAGGACAGTTAAGTGTTCAATTACAGACTGCACCTCCTCCCCACAATTAAGGTCTACTGTTATGAGAATCTCAGGAAAGAACAATTGTATTCCCTACTTCATTTGCATGCTATGAAACCATTGACCCTGCTGTTCAGGAAAGAAGACTTCTATTGGTCTTTCTTCTCCAGCCTGCTGCAAGAAAAAAAGTAATGTTTTTGTTCTACAGTAAATTTACAGGGTAACCTCTGATGACCTGGAACAAACACCCTTTGAAGTGGTACTACTTCCTATTTGTGTGATACATATTTTCATGTTCTATAAGTTGCCTACACTAAAGAATACTGTCTTTAGCATAGGCAACTTACAGAACATGAATCACTTATTGACAAYACCAGAATACTTTATACCAGTGCAAGGCAGGGGGAAGGAGGGAAAAGTTACTATGGAAATCTCATAACTTTTAAAAAAGTTACATAGGTATTCTTTATCATAAGTATTTACAATTTTGGCAATCTAAAACTAGAATCATCTTCCTTCATAGAACTGTGCTTTGAGTATCTCTTCATATCCTTATCAAGGAAAACTAGCCATCACACAAGCATGATGGATGGAATAAATCCCATCAGACTTTTTACGAAGGTTTTCATGCTGACACCGTAACTCTGAAACTCACAGTAAATTTATTTGCAGAGTAGCCTCAGACTTGGCAGTCTTGATATGTACTTACTAATGTTTTTCTTTTGAGAAATTATGCATGTGAGGGAAGCCTGCAGTATAGATCCTACACAATTAAATTCTTTTCTCAAACATCAGTGACAAATCCAAAGGAACAACTGCAGCACAGGAATTAGATTGTTAATTGCACAATAATACTGTGTTTTCTTAATAGAGCAACTCCCATAACTCTTTCAGAGCTCTCCTGTTAGAGCCCTCATACCTGAAATGCATCTGCCTGCATCTCTCACCTATTATTCTTAGTACATCAAAGTCAGAGACAAAGTTTGGATAAGCAATCTTATCTTTTTCAGATCCCTCCTGTCACCCTCAAGAGCAAACAGATGGCTAACTACAATGAGTAGGATCTACCCACATAGAAATTCAAAGGAAAACAAAGAAATACTCACTTTACAGTCACTGCTGCTCTTTGAGCTGTTCTGTGCATGAGGATGTTGGCTTGCCTTACGCTTCCACTGGCAGAGTACAGCTCTGGTCTTACCTGAGCTCTGAATAGCAGCTGGGAGCACACTGTTCTTCATGATTCAGGATAAAGTAAAGGCAGAGGCTCTACATGCCTCTCTGTGGCCCTTCATGAATGTAAAATTACTCCAGACTTCTACACAAAAGCTACAGGTACACACATCCTGACCCACACGTAACAGCTTGAGGAGCAAGTTAGCTGTACTGCTTCCTAGTACACAACTGCCTTTTTCACAATCCTGAAGCGAGCTATTGGCTTTATTTAATTCAACTATATGTTACTCATATTTACATAAACCAAAAAAATCGATTTTTGGTATACAATGTTCCTCTTCATGCTTCAGAAACATTAAAGAGGTTCATATCAACAAATGGCAACACAATCAATGACAAATTCAAAATACTTCAGAATAACATTTCATCGAAAGACCAGTACATCTAGCAGCTTAGTAATGCACAGCACATCCAACCTAGGAAACATTCTAAAAGAGAAAGAGAAAAAAGATATCCGTTACCTTAGAAGTCCTTATATCCCAAGCTTTAACTTCCGGGCTGAACCCTCCACAAATGAAAATATTTGACTCTGTAGGGTGGAACTTCAGCGCGCTGATCCTAAATTCATTTTTGCTGCTAAATATCTGCTTCCCTAAAATAAAGTGAGAAGTGGAGACTAAAATTTGAGCAGAAAATGAAATATGTTATTCATTTCAACCTAGTTTCAAAAATATCAAGGTTGTCAAAGATGAATATGTTTGTATTAACATATTTCAAGTATCTGGGGCTACTCTGATTTACTGAAAAAGCAAGACTGAACTCACTAATTTCTATCCACGTGAAATTGCTCCTGATCATGGGCCTCTGCACCACTGCCTGCTTCCTACTGAAAGGAGAGAACAAGTGGTTTCGCACACTAAGGAGAGGAGCTCCAGTGAGGTCCCAGTTCAGTCGACATGCAGGACTAAATCTACAAATATAATGGTTGAGTGTTTCCCTACAGAGAAGCCATAGTCTTACTTTCAGTGGGATAAAAATAATGAGAACAAAACACTATCTGTACAGAAATACTATGTCCCAAACTATACTACAACTCTTGAGTTGTTTACTTATCTTTCTGTGAAGGTAGGAGTGAAACTTCATCTTGAAAGTAGGAAATAATTTGCATATCATCATATGAAGGCAATAGCTGTTCCCATGGATACACTGTTCCCAACATTTAATTGTGTACACTAATCTCCACAGGATCCTGTGGTTAGTATCAATTGGATTGTCGACACTTTCGAAGGCAACAGAATTCAGCTAGGTTAATTTATAGGACTTTTCCACAGTCCACTGCTTCCTTTCATCCTAACAAATTCATGATATTAATGTACATTCACTGAAATATAATTTTTGGAACAGCAGCATGGACCAAGATAAATACATTTGCTCAGTTTCACAATTTCAACTGTGCTTTATATACTACATATCACACATAAATATCTACATTAAATAAAGTTACTGCTTTAAGCCACAGTGAAGAAGGTACTGCAGAAGTAAAAAAAAACACCCTTAAAATACTATGACAAAAGCTTCTTAAAATATTCATTAATCTATATCTTTAGCAAGCGAGAGTCGTTGTAAGATAGGCTTTCTTAACAACTGAAAATACTTTGAGCTAAAAACACTAGTGATGGCTGTAAATACTTACTGTTAGGTGAACAATACTGAAAATCATTCATATAGGTTTTTTTTATGCTTATTTCATGATTTGGAGCCAATTTATTTGATTTCATCATCAGTTCCATTTTCCCCATCTGCTGAACTCAACTTACACAGTCAAGAGGCTAAGACTTGTCAAATTATTTATTTATTCGTTTTAAAGAAGAGAAGAGAGAGATTTTACTGCATCACATGTGCTCTTCAAGCTAGCAGGGGCAGGGAAAATAGATTGCAGGGAGCGTAAGGGAGGGTTGAGTGTTGTTCTGCGTGAACTCTGGTTTTGTAGGGGTTTTTTGTTCTTTTTAAAAAGAYTCTTCACCGATTACCCATGCAAGATCTAAAGGGCCTCTCTGTCACTACTGAGTGAAAGACTTAATTTAGTCCATAAGTTCTTTCCCCAAAAAGAGAAAAAAGTCATAAGGGCAGCAGGGGTTCTCTCTACAAGTCATATGCAACAGTGACCATCTCTCACAACGTGAGCTTTCAGTACCCCAACAGCTACAGAAGGAAAAAAAGACTTCACAGCGAAAGAAGAAAGTATTAAAATCATCAGTTTTAAGAGCAACAAGATATTGCTGTCATGTACGCCACTACCAGGCATCATTTGCAGGCTTTAGAAAAGCCACATACACATGCATCTTACTCTCATCCACAGCACTTGAGAAAATACTGAATTTCCCCATGGAGGTTCACTAGTCTGTTTAATAGCACTTTGCTCTCAAAGGATTTTGGTTCCTACTAGTACTACTAGTTTAATAAACACTCTGGGAGTATAATTAACAAGTTTTCAATGGTACTGCAGCCAGAAATTAGCAAAACAGTCACCTACCTGTACTAATCCTGTCAAACAGCTTTATAAAGGACACATCAAGCGGTCATTATTCTCCATAAAGTGTGTTTTCCAAATGGCATTAGACATATACATAAGCGATCCAGTGGAACTCATCATCTAACCTTCCGACAAACATTAATTTTTTAAATGACTTTACTAAAATATGTTTTTACATGCACAAGACTTCTGAAAACCGCTTGTTCTATAATGCATACATTTTTCTTGCCATTGTGCTCTCTAGCCTAAGACATGAGAAAGCCAGGTAAGACACAATCAAAAAAGATGTGCACTAAATTCAAGATGCATTTCATCTACTAACTACAAGATCTGTTACCTTTTCCACAGAAAGAAGATTGATTTAACATAATTTGTTATTAATTAGTCCACCTTTCAATCTCATCCCCAACTATTTCCAAGTAATTCAATCATTTGCTCGGTATTTTCTCCAGAAACTAAAATTCTCTAATTCCCTAGTCCATCTCCCCCTGTTTTAAGATAAAGTGGGCACTGTGTTTGCAATTTTCTTGTCTTCTAGAGTCTGTTATTTATCCAAAAGCTCTCATAACACTGAGATGACTACAKTGTAATTCTATGAATTCTACATTACAGTGTAATACTAAACAAAATTAATGCAAACAACTTGAGCATCTTATTCAGCCCAGAAGGCCAACCGTATCCCGGGCTGCATCACAAGAAGCRTGGCCAGCAGGTCGAGGGAGGTGATTCTGCCCCTCTACTCTGCTCTGGTGAGACCCCACCTGGAGTACTGCGTCCAGCTCTGGAGCCCTCAGCACAAGAAAGACATGGACCTGTTGGAGCGGGTCCAGAGGAGAGCCATGAAAATGATCAGGGGGATGGAACACCTCTCCTATGAAGAAAGGCTGAGGGAGTTGGGGTTATTCAGCCTGGAGGAGAGAAGGCTTCGGGGAGACCTTATTGCAGCCTATCAGTACTTAAAGGGGGCTTATAAAAAAGATGGCGGCAAACTTTTTAGCAGGGCCTGTTGTGACAGGACAAGGGGGAATGGCTTTAAACTAAAAGAGGGTAGATTTAGGCTAGATATAAGGAAGAAATTTTTTACACTGAGGGTGGTGAAATGCTGGAACAGGTTGCCCAGAGAGGTGGTAGATGCCCCATCCCTGGAAACATTCAAGGTCAGGTTGGACGGGGCTCTGAGCAACCTGATCTAGTTGAAGATGTCCCTGCCCATGGCAGGGGACTTGGACTAGGTGACTTTAAAGGTCCCTTCCAACCCAAACTATTCTATGATTCTATGATTCACCTCTATACTCTTTAACCCCCTTCCTTTTCCTATTTTAACCTGTTTGATGCAGGTATTAACCATGCTAGCTTTTTGACCGGTCTGAGGAGCAATCAGGATATATTAATCTTAAAAGCTCAGGCTCTCCAGTTAATACTTTGAAATACAACTCTCTYTCTCATTCTCTCACCCCCCCAAGTGAAATTCAATCAAATGTCTCTTTTTGGAAACTCAGTAAACGGTGTTCTGAAAAGTTTGGTGTTATTAGATGCATACATGAATTTCATTCTACTGCCATGTCACAGAAAATGAGAAAAAGGCTGGAATGTAGAAAAGAAGAGCATGGGAGCAAAGAAGCAGCAGATAACATACTCAAAGGGGGAGGATCACAATAGTACAGCAAGGAAACCTTCCTATTGCTAGAACTGAAATTTATGCACAATACACAGAATCTAAATCGGACTGCTTGCCATAGAAATATGCCTGAACCCAGCAAAATGAACTTTCCTAATATTTATATGAATACATCCCTTAAACCCTTCCCTTTCAGGTATTAGTACTCTGCTGAAGTGCAGAGGCACATTTTCTACACAGTTACGAAATCTCTAGCACCATAAATCTTTCAGAACCTCAGAAACTTCGGAAATATATCCATCTGAGAGATGGAACAGATCACTGGAAGATGACGTGGGGCAAAATAGCTCATGCAATTCAGTACGTTAAAACAACGAATTGAAAGAGGCAAGGAACTCTTAGCCCCTTTCCATACAAACTTTATTTAGTGTGTTCTACTACTACGAGCAGAATTTGCTGCTTCCCACRCTGTAACCGTGCTATGACAGAACCTAGCCTCATGGCCTAGGAAATTCAGCTTCAGTGTTTGCTGGAGACCCTGCTCCACCTTTCTGGAAGTTGGTATTTACAGTTATATATATTTTTGTCTACAATTATTCAGTAAATATTCAACTTTTGGGGGCCTTATTTTATATATTGCAAAAGATGTCCTTTGAGGAGAAGACTCCCTTATCCATAATAGAGTACAACGGGTGTAAGTCAGCAAGCTTGTATATACCTTTATTGTGTATATATTTATTGTATTTTAGTTCCTATAGACAGCATAACAAAGATTCAACCAACTCATAGGCTGTAGAAAATTACATCTTCTGAAAATGTATTTGGCTAATTGAGGCAAAATCCATACCACACATCATTTTCCTGTATGAGAGGTGGTTATTCCAAAGCAGAAAGAAAATGTTTCTCTCAATCTTTAATTTTCACAATTTCAGTAACAATATCTACTACATCTTTGCAGTGTGTTTTATGTTCTTAAAGTGCTTTAATTTCATTCTTCATTCATTAAAGGCTCACCAGCAACATACACAGTATGAAAAAAAAACTTTAAAAAGATCTTGACCATATGTTTCTGCTCCTTTATGCTGCAGCCTACTGTGAAACTGCTCAACTATGAAATCAGATATTTTAAAGGCTATTTAACATTGTGAATTTTTCACAGAACATCAGCACAGCTATTGAGCACAGGATGCTTCCATAACTGTGTTTAGTGGTCCTCAGGTTCACACCCTTACCTGCATAATCCAAAAACACTCACTTCCTTACACTAATCTGTAAAGAAAAATGAAGCCTAAGACTTACAAGGACATGAGAGTAATCTTGCTAAGCAGAACGGATTTCCCTACTGTGTTTACAAAAAGACATGAGAAAATACATTTTAAAAAAATCTCATTACAGTCACAATCTCTCTCACGCACAATAGTGAGAACAAAATTAAGATTGATCAGACGTAATTTGTTCTTAACAAATCGATAATGGCTGTTACTTATCCATTTTATCTTGGCGTGCTTACAAATTGCTTTATTATTTTTCCAAGAACTAAAGTTATACTGACTTCATGTGTTTCCTAATTTTTCCCCTACATAGTCACAAGTTTCTGGCATGCAAAGGTGCTTGAAATATTAAATCATTTTATCTTTTACCCTTGAAAATGTCCCCAAAATAAACATTTTTCTCTCTTCTTATTGCAAGGATTTCACATTAGTGAGTATAAAAAGTAAAATGCTGTTACCTCCTAGCTGGAGAGTGACCACTAAACTATTTTCAACATATTACTTAAACCTGCTGAATTTTGGGGGGAATCTTGAGAGCTCACATCAAAGATGCCTGTATGCATTCAAAAGAAAAAAATAAAATAAAAAAAAAAAGAAAAATCAATAAACTGGGCTTTTTTCTGAGGTGTCATATAAAACCTTCATGCATATTAAAACAACATCCTATCTACATAGTACTGGGAGAGAAGGGGAGGAATAGAAGAAAGTCACAGCTCTCCTGAGGTGATGTTTATGTATGAGCACTAAAACTCCTATGTGAACAAATACAGTTACATTAACAATAATAATGTTCTATCTATAGGACTACCAAATTAGAATATAAAAGAAAATATAGAAAAGCAAATTTTGACCATCCTCTTGGAGGTACAAAATGTTCTATTAAGAAACTCTCAAAATTATGTAAAATAAAACAGGTTAAAAAAACCCAAACAAACCAGATTTAAGTGACCATGTTACATATAATCTGAACTTTCCTTCAAAACCAACAGCTTAATTTCAGTATCCTGGCCATTGTAATGTGAAAACTTTCAAAATAATGGGGAATTTAAATTCCCCATCATAACTCTGAGGACATTATATTTGAAATCAAACTCAGTCCATGAACTAAAATACAACTGCAGCACTTGGCAATGTAGGAAATGTGCCAAAATTTCTTGGAACATTCCCTCTGTCATAATATTAAAGAAACGAAAAGTACCTACAATATGCAAATAGTATCAACCCAGCCAATGTTCTGCCTATGCTATTGTACCAATTCTTTTGTGACTAATGAAAAATCCACTGATGAATAAAAAATACATTCCAAAAATAAAATAGTTATAAATAAATTTTAAAAATACAGTTACCCTTCTAAAGTTGGTAGAGCATCTCCATGACATCTGGACGTAATAGAAGTTAAATGTCAAATGTACTTGACCTAGAATTGTTTTAAAAGCTTTTTTTTTCAATGCTCTCTGAATATATCACTACTTACTACTCTGTAAATAACAAAGTGTCTGAACTATCACTAGTAGAAAATGACTGCAAGTGTGGTGTTAGTAGAGATGAACAAAACCAGGGAGTTTTCACTGGTTCAAACTGCTGCATTATCACATTTGTGAAACCTTTCAAAAAGCTTTGTTTTTATAAAGAAATAATGTATATAAAATAGGACAATAAAAAAAAAAAAATAACCAGTAATCTTTACAGGCAGCTCAGCTGCAGTTTTTGGATCTACTAATATATGAATATGAAACCCCATATTGCAATATTGAACTTGCCTCATGCAAACTGTAGCCACAGAACCACTCACGTGAATGACGCATGAATAACCTTGAGTTCCTTAAACATTTTATGTATATTTTGGATCAGACCCATACTCTGAATATGTACAACACTTTTCAAGAAAACCATATTTGTGAAGAGTTTTAGCTTGACATCCTGGTGTTAGGACAATGGATGACCATTTAAGATAACAAATTACAATCTCTAAAAAATTAATTTAGAAAAAGACGACTTGTACAACAGCAAGTTGAATCTATTTTCACCAAACCAGGACAAGTGAACTCCTTGTACCTCAATAATTTGAATTCTTCTCTTGCCCTGTTCTTCATCATAGTATCCACAAATCATGTAGGTTGGACCTCCAGGGATCATCTAGTCCAAACCCCTACTCAAAGTAGGTCCAGCTGCAGCAGGTTACTTAGGGGTCTGTCCACTGAAGTTCTGAGTATCTCCAAGTACAGAGACTCCACGGCCTCTCTGGACAGCCTGTTTTAGTGTTTGATGACCCTTGAGCTGAGCCAAAAAGTTTCCTGTGTTCCTACATTTGTCCTTTGCCTCTCATCCTTTCACTGTGCATCTCTGAGAAGAGCCTGGTGTCATCTTCTCTATGTACTAGGTAAACACTTGCTAATCTGGCCTGGGATGAAGTTGACCTTCTTTGCTGCAACAGAACACTGCTGATTCATATTCAGCACCAGGGCCCCCGGTATTTTTCTGCAAAGCTGCTTTCTAGCCAGTTTAGCACCAGCCTGTTCTGTTGCACAGGATTACTCCGTTCCAGATGCAGGACTTTGCATTTGTCCTTGTTGAACTTCATGAGGTTCCTATTAGCCCATTTTTCCTGCTTGCAGCATCTTAGATCTTCTTATATATAATTTTCATTAAATACACTTGACAAGGGGAAGAAGTTTGATGGTGTAAAACTGCAGGGTAAGATTTCATGGATGTGTCTTCTACCCTTGCATAAGGATTTCTATGCCAACAACAACAAAAACTCTGCTTTGTGATTAATGAGATTTCAGTGTTTGCTTCTATTCTGATGTTCAGATCACAAAGATTAAAAAAAAAGAAATCACTCCAGAAAATGCAATATCCTAGGACAAAAGATACCCAAACTTATGTCCAAGCTTAGAAACAAAATTTCCTGGAGAATTTATTCTAGCACTGTTTGTTACAACAATGCTGGCACATTCCTTTGAAGAATCTCGTAACTAGCTGTCATCAGACCCAGAACAAGCAATTAGCTAGACTACAATTTTGATTTAATAGGGCAGAAACTATGTTCTTAACAGAAAAACAACACAAAATGACAAAAAAAACCAACTGAGCAGCTCATACCACGCATGTACTAAGCTGTATTTGCAACCTTTCCTAAACTTTTAAAAGTAATTCTCTTCAGACTGTTAGGTTTCTTTTGGTGAAGGACATGTAGCAATTTTTATAACACAGATGTAATATATAAAATCTATACTGAAAACAAAGATGAGAAAGATTAGACTTTAGCAAACATGACTAGAAAAATGTTGAACCAGAACAACATACACAAGAGACAAGAGCATAGAGCCTTAAAGACAGCATTTATAAAAAGACAGATTTATAAAATCCCACCGGCACGCATTTACTGCATTTAAACACAGTGGTAGTTAGTTCAGTCTAGCAATGGAAAGTAATTAAGACCAAAGTCCAAAAAAGTATCTAAAAGTCCTCTGTGAAGGAACAGTTCTAACATCTATCTGAAGTTAATCAAAGAATAAATCATCTCAGCACTGATGAAGAGTGAGGAGGAATGAATGATTCAGTGAACTAATGTAAATCAAAATCTTATAGCTGCCTTAGTGTTCTTCAAATGGAAATGAGGCTTTTTATATCAAATTGATTTGGATTCCAGAGGCAAACTGCTTGCCCTGTTTCTCTGAAAAGAATCGACTGAAATGTATGAAAAAAAGAGTAACTTTACAACAGGGAAGGAAATCAGAAACTGGCCTGCATGCGTAGGAAATCAGAATAAAGTTCCAATCACTCATATCATACTTTTCCAAATGAGGTGTGTATCACCTAAAGTCAGGTCCAAACATCAACATTACAACTGCAGTTCACAGGAGCTACAAGGAATCCTGAGTCCTTGAAATAAGGCAATAATGAATATCTGGTATTTTCAAGGATTATAAGCATTCGTTTTGCCTTTACACACACAGTTTATTTAAGTAGCTAGAAATACTACGTAACTCACAAGTCAGTGAGGAAAGAACCATTTATAAGCTTATCTGTTTTGAAACTTGGTAAACATAATTTGTTACTGTTGTCATTGCCTAAAACACTAGAAATGCCTTCTTTCAAATGAACCACTACAATCAACTTAATCCAGACTACTATCTCATTACTGGATAGTTAAGTCAAAGAGATGTTAGAAATTAAAGTATATGATTAAAATTACATATCTTTGGAATTTGTTCTATGATTTTATAAAATGAGATTTTCCCCACAGTAGTCCCTTTGAATGACTCAGGCACATAAAATCTATTCTACTGCTATAAATCCCATTAACGGCAGTAGCCATTCTGTTTAGAATTTGTAAGCACTACAGTCAAAATTAAATCCCCTTGGATTAGTAAGATTCAGTTATATATGAGACTAGAAATGAGAAGGTTGCTGTAATGAGACTGAAAATAAAAAAAGACAAGAAGTCTGACAAAATTAGTGCCTTGGTRTATTAACCTCATGTACTACTACTACATCAGATATATAAAGCTCTTTTCCCCATTACAAAACCTGAATATTCTCGAAACATCAATATTCCATAACTCTGTTACATGTTTTACATTCCCAAACTACAACAGCTCCCTTCCAGCCATCATTGAATTTAAATACTTCTGGTATGACAAATGTTGAGAAAAATAAATTCTTAGGGCATGGAAAAGAATCTTCTTTTCATGTGAACAATATTCACAAATTTCCTTGGCCATTTCCCAGTTCATCTGAATAGGACCTCTGCTCTCCAGATATTCACATACAATGTACTTCTTACTTTTATGTAAGAGAAAACCCTCCTAGACAAGAATTTCTTGTCATTTTTGTAAGGATTTCTTTTGTAGTCTTACAAAAAATATTGCACTTTTGCAGGAGTTAAACATTTAAAAATAAATTAAGTGGAAAAAATAAAATTGCATCTCTTCAGTTGACAAGGTACTATTTCAGGCCTAATCCTTCATTTATACACACACAGAGGTGCCCTATTATGTACAGCCCCAATGAATGCTGCCGTATGAATGCTGATAACATAGATAAAGGAGAGAAGAAATACAGCTGATAGAAGCACTTCAGTTTGTGAAGGAGACATGAGGAGAGACAGCATCCAGGAAATTAGTTTGTTAAGGTCACAACAATCAAATCCCAAATCAAATTCACAACCACATCAAAGCAGCACAAGTTCAGTCTCAAGGTTTCATATCAGAATTTAAGTTTCTATACTCCTAATTAAGGTCCTATTCAGGGGGAAAAAAAAAAAAAAACTAATAACTTTAAGCACAAACTTAAAACCAACCCAACTGAGAATGAGGTACAAGCCTATGTTTAAATTAACCATATGCATAAATGTTACTGAAGTCAGCCTTAAGAGGCTCTTCAAACGCTTTAATGAATTATTATGACAGAGCATTAAAAATACACGTTTCATTCTGTTCATCTGTGCAGTATCTGACAACAGAAATTACATGTGATCATGAAGTTAAAGATATTTCAGTTTTCTTAAATATCTCCAACTACCCTTAATTGCTGAGATTTTTTTTTTTAGCGAGGACATGTTTCAAGAATTCTAACTTTGATCTATAGATTTTATCTATGTTTTTAGAAGAAAGAATAAGGCTAACAAGATCCAAAGTTATCTGTACTCAATAAAGATAGGGCTATAATGCACCCTTACGTGGCCTTTACCTGTTTCTACATCTGTTAAATGCAACATGGAATCAAAGCCCCCACTGAGGATCCTTCTTCCACAAGATGACCACCGGGCAGCTCGAACAGCACAGGAGTGACAGGAATATGTTTTTAAACAGCAGCCTGTATCTACAGCATCCCATACCTTAAAAAGAAGGATAAGGACAACTTTATAAAGAATCACAATATTTTTTTCAATGTCCTGATAAGTAGCTACAGCAAATCATTGTGGCTGAGAAAGCTTTGCATTCCAAAGCTGTATCTGCTAAGATGTAAAAGTCTGTTTGAAATAATTGCATGGTTGATTAGAATTAGGGCATTTAATTAACACAGCACAAAGCAGTAATACATTTTTATAACTTGTATTATTTCTTAAAATGTCTACATTGCTCTCAATGGCAATTCATGTAATACTTTCCCATTCATAACGCTGTCCTACCTCTGTGCAGGGACATATCCAAATACATTTTCCCTTTAAATCATTTTTCTTCCAAATTTTTGTCTCTATCATATCTTGCTTTCCATCGAGTAAGAGGAATCCTAGCAGATTACAGCTTTCACATCCGCCTATAGATAGGCTATTATCATATTTCTCACTCAGTTTGTAATTTTAAGTAGAATTTTACCTTAACTTCACTGGAGGCAAATAAGAATATCATCATGCATCTACATGGAGATTATTAACGACTGGTCTAAGTCCTCTCATTTTTCAGTTTCTTCTGGACAGAATTAGGTTGATGCTGAGCACTTCTGAAAATCCTTTTCKACTAGTTATCCAACTTTTTAAAGTATATAACAGCTAATATTTTCAGAACATAAATAGTCCTGCTCATATTTTTAAAATAATTTTTAAAGAGAAGGGCAGTTGTTTCCAAATAATGTATTTTAGAAAATAGAAATAGTCTGAATTATAATTTCAGTTACCAAATATAGCTCACAATAATCAAAAGCATATCCTTTTCATGGTGCTCTTTTTGTCATAGTTTTAAGATAAAATTACAAGTTTAGCAACAAATGACCCATATAAAGATCCAGTATGCTCACTTCTGTGAGAGAAGGCTAAATATCAAAACCATTTTCCCTATGAATATTCTGCTTCAGTAAAAGCTAGATTATAAAACATCTTATGATAGTACGATACAATGTAATACCTGTTGAGTTGTCCAATAAAATGGATACCAAATGCTATAACCATACCAGTAAATCCTACATTTTATTACTTCTAATATTAGTAGTACAAATAAATCAACACTTTGACAGTGCTTCATGATAGTTTTATTGCAGTTTCAGTAAACCCAAGGCAGTTTATTGGTTTAACATCACCATTTTACTTCATGGTGCTTCTCTTTGCGAGAGAGCTGCCTATGAGCTTAGAAGGTTATTATGAATTTTGTCTATTCTAATCAATTTCTCAATTTCTGGCTGAAACCAGGATATTTATATAATGCTGCGAACAGACTAGGCAATTAACAGAATACAAAAAAATGACTTTTTTTAAAGTCAGATCAAATTCAACCTTCATGTATGTTGACAAAAGAGCACTGAAGTTAGTACCAAAATAAAATTGATGGCATGTTTGTGCATTTTAAAGGCTGTTAAAAACAAAAACAACTCAGTAAATCAGAAAACAAGTAGATGTTTGCCTTCTTCTGGCAACAGCACAATTCACAATACAGGAGAATGTAAAGGGGCAGAAAAAAACAAGACTTATGGTAATGTATTTTTATCTTAAAGTATATTTTCTTCTTATTGGACAAAAAGGACTCACTGACAATATCATTATTAAATAGTCCATCCTCAGAAGACAACATTCCATTATAGAAAATGATTTCATCAAAGTATCTTCTAGCACGGAGCATAGTTCTGCAATGCAAAGCAACCAATTATCATTAATTACTTGAATAGTCAGTTAGGACTGGAACCGTGATGGCCATACATACATACATACACCGTATTTTACCCTATCCACAAGAAAAGAAATCAGGAAAATTTTAATATTAAACTGCTTTTGAAAGTAAGTTTCTCTGCTTTAATGAGTTTTAATGATCATTTCAAGCTTCACAGTATTAAAAAAGGGTTAATTGTGTCTTGGAGGGCTTTTAATATGAGGAAGCTAATGAATGAATCAAGATGAAAGGAAAAACAGGTGGTACATGCTCCAGATATTTTTCTGTCATGTTTTAGTGATTAAGTATGAAAACTCAATTTTCACAAGAAGGATGAAGTAAAGCGAGTTCAACAGCACTTCTGAGTTCCCGCTTGATTAAAAAAAAGCTGTATAATGGAAAAAGCACACTTCTAAAGCTGCACATTTCCCTCCATTATGTGAAACGGAACAAACGATCGACTCCTGTGGATGAGACCACTGACCATGCACAAGGGACAAGTTACCGAATACCACGTTTCTCTCCACTGTTACTCTTTCCATCAGCTCTTTTTGCTCAGGTAATGGTGGTGCTGCAATGCCTTCCGGAATTAGAGCCGTGTGGGCAAGGCAGTCTTGACTGAGGAAATTCACTTAGTTTCTTGCCAATTAACGTAAACTTTTAATTACAGATTCAACTATTGAGGAAAAAAAGACCAAGAGTTAAACGAGTACTTAGGGGAGCACCTTCCCTCCCCAGGCCCCACTTCAGTCCAGCACTTCTCCTCACCTATTCCTACCCCAGCTTCCCCTGTTTTCACCCGGTGTTACGCTCGGTCCCTTCCACATCCCTTTGGCGAGACAACGGCCATCGCAGGAGGCTGGGGTCAGGGCCTAGAAGTTTCTTGTTGCGTCTCCTTGCGTCTTACTCTTTTCGTCCCCTGCTCTTTGCTTCTTGCTGCTTCTCTGCTCCTTCTCTCCAGATGTACATCTCTTCCCCTATCTCCTCCCATCACCTTCTGTGTGTCCTCACAGACATCCTCATGTTTACTCATGTGTGTCCTTGTCTCCTCTACCCTCAGCAGCTGCTCCTTTTCTTCAATATGCATGAACAGAGGCACCACATGCTCCTCTGAAGTTCTGGCCCACAGTGATTTGTTTTCATCTATTTCAGAGCGAGCTGAAACCAGCTGTAGCAGCACAGGGCAGCTCACGACCTCCTCCCATACAGGGGAACCCTGCAGCCCCTGCTACCAAACCCCACAGTTTATGCCCAATACAAGCAGTCAGTTCAGACAGAAAGTAAGGACAGACCTCCATCAAGATACGGTCCAATGCAAATTCACTGGAGCCCACAAATGTGCTTTTAAATAATGCTGAGAGGTGCCACTTCTGCTGTGGCTTCACAGTTTAATGGATAGAGAAGTCAAACAAGGCAGCAGAAGAGGATGGCATACGGTGTCCTGCCATGCAGTGGCAATGCTCTGCAAGCTTCATCCAGGCACATTCAGTCCTAGGTATGGTTCCATATGACCTGCCTGGGATTTTCCTTCAAGTCTCACATCTGCTGAATTTAGCTCAGTGTAACTTTGATATATTAGTGGGCACCCTGCTGCAAGGAGGATAGCGTGCAGTGCATCCCCAGAACAATTTCAGAGTTTTAAGTTTCAATATTCATCTTCCACAGGAAAAGGGAAGCTCTACTTGCAATTTGCAAGAAGCGGTATTTGGTATTTACAGTAGTGCTTCAGCAATCACTTAAGAGATGCAGCCATGCCCACAGAAAGTCATATAAAAGTGAGCCATTGCATATCAAGAAACAGAAATGGGTGTGCAGAACCCAAAACAAGGCAATTAAAGCTATGCACCTTCTGTACCAATAAGAAATTATGAAAAGGTGGGAGCTATGAATGCTCAGCTATAACAGAACGTGTCTGTCCCAAGTTACAAATGCTGTTCTGTCTCTAGAAGTGACAGAGATGTTAACYGTGTTACGCCTACAAATGGAGAATCTACTGTATTTCGTTACCAAGGAAAGATGTTTCAAATCCCATCAAAGGATCATCACAAAGCTACCATCAAGTCTGCATTTTCTTAGAGAGTCTCTTAAGTAGTTTCCCATTCCTGTGGTATGGCATTTCTACTGCTTAATCATAATAAGGGGAAAATGTGGCTAGAGGSAGAGTTCCAACATACTCCATCCAAAGCTTCAGATGAATGTCTACTCAGTAGCTGGTGCTTACTCTGTATAGGCAGCTGCTGTCATTAAAAAATGGAGGAAGGGGGTTGCAAAGGGAGGAGTCCCTTGCATGTGAGTTTGCCTCTCTCTGCCAAACACTCAGATGCCAGATTAACAGATTGTCCAGGATGAAAGGCATTTCAGGGTTTTTCTTTCAACTGAGATAGCCAAGTGCTTCAAGAATAACTTGTGTGGAAATTCTTTTATTCTAGTCTGTCTTTCCTTACTTTTTCCATATGCTGGATATGCTGGCTCAAACCAGGATGGAATAACAAGCCTGAAAGACTGCATGGGCATAGCCAGCAGAGTTGATGAAATAACCTGCATCCCCAAAGAGCATCCAACATGATGCCTGAACCCAGAAGCATGTTCTCTAAATTACCAAGGTAAATAATAAACAAACAGACACTAATCAACTGGTTTAGAGCATGGCAATTCTGCAAGGAATATAGAACTAGGTTACAATATAGCCACTGGACTTCAGCCTCAAAAGAAAATTTTTTCAGGGCCTGGTACAAACCAGGGGACAAGAGAGTCCCCTAGGAATTAGGACCATTAAAGCCTTCCTATTTCAAGTGAGTGAAGTTGTTGATCATGCCTTCTCTGCCAAAAAGTAACATGAATTGCAAACTCTTACAGAAGAGGATCCCAAACTCATTATTCTGAATGGCATCTACATATGAGCTCAGAAAAAGGATTTGTATCCAAGAACAGCCTAAGGCTGAAGGCAAAGGCTGCCACAGTATAATTTAACACGGTTGTAACAACTACAGCTATAATTTCAAAGTAAGTGTTTTTAAGAAATTACATGTCTTAGAACTATTTAGAAAGTTGTATTTTAAATACCAAAGGCTGCTAACTTTAAGCATACCTAATAATAAATACCTTTAAAATAAATGTTGRTAAAATAAACTCATAGATCTACATGGAATAAAGGCTTACATATTTAGTACATAATAAGTTACTCAGGCAGGGGGAACAGTTCAATAAAAAATACACAGGCTGAGATATATATCTTCCTTCATAGGCATTTAAAGATGTGTATCAAGTATTATAGGACTAGACGCTATCATGCATCTGTCTGAAAGGAGGACAGATTTATATTCAATTATTTTTACCAACAGATCAACTGTCTTAAGTGTTGTTGCTTGACTTCAAAACTCAGATCTTACAGACACTCAGTACTATTTCTAGATGAAATACTAAATTCTCATTAAACCTGAGGTTGTTCTTTTATCTTGTGATGTCAGATGTGATTTTAATTGCTCAGTTAAAAAGTTAAAAGCACACATTTCAGCCTGGTAGTCTGAAAATACTGCTTATTGCCACACATTCAAGCAATGTTTTACGTTATAAACAGTAATCAGTCCATCCCTTCCCTTTACAAAGAATCCTGAAAACAATGAAATATGCAACTGTTATTAGGAAAAAGGAACATATTCCTGTATTATCTCCCCTAAATCTACAATGATAAACTAATGAATCCTCCAATATTTGAAAGAAATAAACAGCCAAGACTCAAAGCTATGAAATTAGCTAGTTATTTTCAAAGATTTTCTTCAATGCCTTTCTGGCATTAAGGTATCATGAACACTTTAATTGCATTTTTTCCAATTTTATTACAATTGGCTTTAATGTATCAAGCTGGTTCGTATTTCACTACTCATTCTTACTCTTCTGTACTTCACTATTTATAAAATTGCCTTTCCATTTCTTTTCCATCAACTGCTTTCATTTCATTTCCTCTCATATTATAGAAAGTATGGTGATTACATAGTTATCTGCTAGGATTAATATATGGGGCCAAAATGGCAGGTACAAACAGCCAAGTGACAAAATTATACGAGAGAGTTCTTTACAAAAGCAATTTTCTTTTTACTTTCTCCGAGGCATGTTGTAATTCAATTGCTCTTTCACATTCTTCGTAATATTTGGAAATAAAGGCTTTAGAAGTTGCTTGCTTTCCTGTATAGCTCAGGAATGTTGTGAAAATATTGTAACCAGCATTTTGGGTAATATAACCAGACTTCCTCACCCTCAGGATCAAAAGTTCACAAATCATGTAAGCAACTAAACAATATTAGAGATGAGATTTATTATAGATGATATGTTTCCAGATCCTACTTTCTGACTGAAAGCTTTCAGGAAAACAGCCCCTGAAAATAAAGTACTTTGGGTTGAAGATAACAAAAACTCTCTTGGTAAGTCACAAAAGAAAGCAGAAACGGGTAAGCATTTGATACTCAACTAAGTAGCAGCCACAGAATAATGTTCAGGGGTCTGCTAGGCTATCAACCAGCTCATAGGACACAGAATAAAGGCTTTTATCTTACTGACCATCCAAACTAGACATTCATTCCTAGAAAAAAAGTCTCAGCAACATAAGCAGAGTAACCAAAGTAATGTGAGAACTCATCTAGCATATGAAGACCGATAAATTAGGAATTGAGCACATCTCTTCCATTGTCATTCTATGATTATCTGTAACGCGCTTGCCTCCAAGCAAATTAGATTGCAGAAGAGAAAACATAGCAGCCTTACTTTTAGAAAGAGAAAGGTGCATCTATTCAAACAGACAGTCACTAATTGCACAGTGAACCCAAGAACAATGATTCAATTGTGATAAATTAGAGGTTGGAAGCAAGTATCAGGAATTAAGTTGTACACATTTTGAATTTGCATGCATAAAGGAATTACAGCAGAGCCAATCAAGAATGCTAAACAAGAAGTTAATTTCTGGAGCACGCATAACAAAATTAAAAACTTTTTTAACTGATCAATTCAAGTTATTTCAACATAACATCCACACTAAAATAACAGAACTCTTCCCCCTCCATTTAACCCCGTTGTGCCATTCTTCTGTAATTACCAACTTCCTCTGTCAATGCTCCTACTACATGAACGACAGCGAGAAATCGTTTCCAACTTCTCAATTAATCTAAATACGAAGATGGCATTTAAGAAACAGCCCTGTTGAAGGATGATGTGGAATAGTATTGAGTTACAGGAAGCATGAAGAACTACTGTGCTTCGACTAGAACATATGCTGCTCCCTTCCAAAGCATGCTCAGGTTGCTCCACAGACTTGTGAAGTTGAAGAGACATGACCCTTTCCTTTCCCTTTTTGGAACAACATTGCTCTCTGGTGGGTCTCAAGGAAAAAAAACTGKKTTTTTTTTTTCTTTTTTTTTCCTGCAGAACTGAATTCATCTCTGAAATTTGAACATGTCACATCTGCTAACATGCATAGATTCAAGAGATGGTATTCCCTGAACCATATTGCTTTTCTGACCTCATCAATATCTAAATACTGTAATTTCTAATAAATACAGTAAAGAAGGAAGCCCCACCCTATCTACAGAAAATCATGTCTTTTCTAGTCTGCAAAGCAGGCTCAGAACTGTAGTCTAAAAGGTTCTTCGAAAGTCAATGGGCCAGAGGGCAGTAGTCATCCCACGGAAAAATGACAAAAAGGTATTTGCTGCTGCTGCTGCTTCAGATTCCCCACTTGTATGAGGTGCAGCTTTGGGCGGGACTGCAAGAGTTAAAAGTGCCCCTTGGGTATCTCTAACCAACAGCAGTAAGGATAAGTCACTCACACGCACAGATACTTCTTTTGTTCATAGAACTGAGGCAAGAGAAAGCCAGGAAAAAAGCAACAAATGGCTGAAAAGCGATAAATAGCCAAGCATTAGAGTTCATAGGTGTGCCTAAGCCTCTCCAAGCCACTTTGAAAAAAGTCTGATCTTGAATTGGCATGTAATGTATTATGTATAAATTCCTAGAGTAACTACAGGAAGATTTAGAATGTTTCATTGTTGTTTCAATTACTGTCTTCTTCAAATAGTGAGCTAAATATTATAGTTTTAGTAGAAGGTAAAATTTGTTGAAAGGAGAATTACAAAATGGATCACTGTCTTTGTACTCTTTTGTCTAAACATGTAGTTAAACTGTGTAAAAACTAAGAGYTAAGGTCCAGGAAAAACTACGAGCTAAGGTCTAGCTTAGTGCATAACCTGTAAGTGTTAGTAAACTTATTTTCATACAACTATGAAAGATGTAAATAGATGTTCAGATTGTTATATAGACTATGACTGATGACATTTTGGGCATACCAGCTTAATTTGTAAACCAAATGTCCCCAAAAAGAGTTTTTCAGCAGGATTCTGTAAAGCTAGATAAAGCTAACACATTTTCAGATGTGTTGAACACTTGCTCCAGGAATGTTTAAAAGTGTGCTAGGGAACATATTTTAAATGACATCCATCTTCCTAATCTAGACATGGTGTAAGAAGTATATATCAACGCTGTCATTTGAGCAAGCTCTTACAGATTTCCACCAGGTTTCTTCTTGCAGCAGAYGTAACTCAAAACACTGTTAACTTACTAATCCAAAGCATAGGACTAGTGACTGATAAAAAACAGCCAACTTTATTATTGCTTTAATATCTGACTAAGAGTTTGTATTTGGATAATTTATTACTAGACTACCCTCACTACTGTAGAAACAAGGAGAATGGAAAGTAGCAAAATATAACAAATTCCATTAGCTGAGACAGCCAGCATAAGGTCTCATATCATTTTTTTTTCCACCAAAAATTTTAATATTAAAATGTTTCAAGTACATTTATAAAACMAATGAGGTGGAAAACCTTCTCTTTTACAAAAAAAAATAGAACAGTACATTAGATCTTAAGATAGCTTTTATTTTGTAGGGGGCTTTATTCAGGCAGCAGCACTTTAAGTTATAATACTAGTAGCATACTGCCAACTTAGTTAGCAGTACTACTAGAAACTAGTCGGTAGTATGAAAACTGATTTGCAAATATGTCAACAAGCTTTAATCCTGGTGAATCCAGCAAAGTACAAGCTGGTTAAGTACAAGCACTACATTTAGCTTCAGGAGGCAGCACTAACATACTAAGCATGCCTATGAAATACATTTCCAGTTATTTGGTGTGTTTTATTTTAATCTTCCCTCCCACAGAAACTCAGCAGCCCTTTCCCCAAGGAAGGCTCCATAATTGTCAATTGTGAAGCTTCATTTGGGTGGTTTTGCCATTAACAGGAAAATAAAAACCTAATCAAAAGTGTACTTTGAGCTGCCAGCATCCTATAAAATGATTTTAAGAAAACACTAATAGACTAAGATAAAACATTGACATTTTCAGCTGGCAAAGGGAGAGACAAGAGAAGTAAAATAGAGTTCTGTAAAAAGAAAACAAAAAACCCACACCACTATGGCAAGAGCTATCCACCTGGTTATATACAATAAGGGAATGTTCTTGGTAAAGCTTTAATAATGAGAGCTACTACACCTAACCTAAGCTTGTTTGTTGGCCATCTACTCTTGGAAATACACCTAACAATTCCATACTGCAAAAGCTAACTTGTAGCACTAGGAAAATCTAATCAGCCAATCAGAATTGAAAACATAAATAATTTTAAAGTATACAAATTGGCTGGGTTTTTGCCAATATAAATAATTAATGTAGTCTCCATGGGAGCCTTTCAAGTCAAAACTGGCAACAGGACTCTTAAGAAAGATGTAAGTTATAAAAAAACCAGTAATGGTAAGAGACTGAACAAGACTGATATAAACATTTCATAGACATTTCTATTAGAGAATTTGTAAATTATATATTGCCATTGTATCAAAAGCTRAAGTTTTACCCCATGTGCTATATTTTTCTCAGGACATACTAATCTCACCTGCAAATAACTTTTTTTCCATCCCTTTCATTCAGAAATGGAGAAAGTAAAGAAAGCATTGACACTAGTGAATTCCTATTTCTTGGATGTTAGTCATGTCTGGAATTACAGAAAGACAGACAAGATTGATAGCTGGGACAAGACATTATTTCCATCTGGTGGTTTTCAATATTCTTCCCCTGTTAATTATATACAGTTTCTGGACAAACAAGCTCAATCCTCCAGTGTTTCACAACCATCTCAGAGGGAGTTGTTTGGATAGCACATACACACACATTTTGGGATGAAATGTTGCTAAACATTGACAAGTAATGCATTGYCCTGGTTTCAGGACTGTTGTGGTTTAAGCCGGCAGGCAGCTAAACACCACGCAGCCGCTCGCTCACTCCCCCCACCCCTAGTGGGATGGGGGAGAGAATTGAAAAAAAAAGTAAAATTCATGGGTTGAGATAAAGACAGTTTAATAGGACAGAAAAGGAAGGGAAAATAGTAATAATAATGATGATAAAAGAATATACAAAATAAGTGATGCACAACGCAATTGCTCACCACCCACCAACTGATGCCCAGCCAGTGCTCGAGCAGCAGCCGCCGCCCCCCAGCCGACTCCCCCCAGTTTATATACTGAGCATGACATCATATGGTATGGAATATCCCTTTGGCCAGTTTGGGTCAGCTGTCCTGGCTATGCTCCCTCCCAGCTTCTTGCGCACCTGGCAGAGCATGGGAAGCTGAAAAGTCCTTGACTTAGTGTAAACACAACTCAGCAAAACTAAAACATTAGTGTGTTATCAACATTATTCTCATACTAAATCCAAAACACAGCACTATACCAGCTACTAGGAAGAAAATTAACTCTATCCCAGCCAAAACCAGGACACGCATGCATGGATGTTGCAACATGAAATATCAGAATACTAGTAACACATTTAATCGTTCGATTAAAGTAAATAAATGCTAGAGTATTACATAATTATTCAGAAATAGGCCCTGCTGCCTTTATAAACTGAAGCCACAGATTAGAATTAATTTGTTTATAAAGGATGTTTACCTAAAATTAACATCTCTGTGATAAGAACTGAAATAAAACTGTCAAAGTATGAACAGGGTGAAATCTTGGCCTGCCAGGTCATTTACATGAAAACACAGTTAAAAGTTTCAAAGTTATTCAATAGCAGTTATATTTGAGTGCTTTCATGACACAGCAACTCATTGCAAAATTTTCTTTTTATTACGGCATATCTGTAGCTGTGCCTGTTGAGCTGAAGTCGTGACAGATTTATAGTGAACTATTTCCATTCAACACCTGGGCTTCACAAAAATAACAAAGCTGAACAGGCACTTTCTCTCAGGCTATTTGCACAGAATAACATAAGCACTGGATATGTAATAATCTACTTCTTCATGACACCTAGCTTCTGAGTCACACATACACATGAAATAAGAATGTATCATGAGAAATTCTCCTCTTGGACAGCAAATCAATTCGATATACACATTATTGTTATTTTGCCATACAGATAAAATTTTACGAAAATCAGTCACGACCTTATTACTGCTGAGACAGACAAAATATGTAGGTGTGGAAGATGTACCTAATACAACAATCAAAAAAAATCTAATACTTCCTTTATTTGACAGAATGGTAACTTAGAGGGTTTGTTATATTTAACAAACCAATGAAAAAATTAAGGAGACCTTAAATTGTGCTGCTACAGTCCATTATGAAGTGCAGTTATAAGAAGGTAAAATTATTTCAGTGCCAGTCCTCAGAGAGGCCATTAAGGTGCCATTAAAAGACCAGTATAATGTTTAACTTCAAAAGTAAAGCTACTTCATTACAAATCATACCATCATTTTAAAGAGAGGAAAGCAATTCTCACCAAAAAGAGGTATTCTAATGCAAAATAACTACATCATCCTCATTTTGGCTCTTTTATTTGTAATTTTAAAGTTTGTTAACCTTCTGCTTGCTTCTGTAAGAATCAAGATCCAAGTGGTCCAATTTCCAGATGTGTTGGCACTTACAAGAGTCATTAATGCCAATGGAAGTTGAGGGTAGGGGGTTAATAAACTTTAAGCTTTAGATTGAGTTTGAAAATTTGGATTTTAATCTCTCAATGTTATAGCATCTACTATAACTTACCCTCCTAATTGAGGGAATATTAACACCACTATCAATTTCTGATTAAGCAATTAGCGGTTTCATACATATACTGCATAAGTATGCACTTAAGAACAATTAGACAATACATTTATGACCACTGATAAGCATTTGGGTCTGCAAAAATATTGCAAAATTACTTCTACATTCATTAAATACATAGTGATTCTTCACCTTTAGTCACTGAAAATAGCTTCTCTTTTCAGTCTAGAGATTCTCTAACCTTTGCTTCACTTTCCACCAGAAAGATTATTTCCCTCAAAATTGGAATAAGTCATCCCTGCAAAAAGTTTGGGTTATTTCAGATGCACTTACAAGGCTAATCTAGCAGTCATTCCGATGCGGCTCTGCCACAGTGAAGCGACTGCTGAATAGTTTCAAAGACAGGAGACGTGTCAGAGAGAGCTGTCTGGGCCTCAGCGCGTTGTGACACCACAGCACACACAATGCTTACAGAGCGGCATCCTCTCTCCTTGCGCCAGGACAGCCACATCACAACATGAGTGATTTGCGGCTGAACACGGACCAGATACATCTTCCTACAGAGGAGCAGGGCAGAATCTGACACAGGCACCGCTCAGGAGAGGGGTTCAGGGGAACAGTAACATACATTTTGTTACTAAATACGGTCTTAAAAGGGTACTGTTAGAGAATGTGCTATTAAGCTGCGATAATCAACAATACTTCCAAAAAAAGCAATACTGAAGTGGGTTTCAATCTGTTTCACTTTCCAGAACTGAAAGAAACCCCCACTGGGGACACAGACTACGCAGCTACCTTAAACTGACTGTCAAATAACACGCGTTTCTTAATCACTTTTTATGGATCCCTTAGAAGTAATCTGTGTTCCCAAGGATCCAGTAATCACAGGCTTAAGACATTACTGCTACCTATTAAATGATATTTTTAGAGTATCATTACATTATTGAAGTATGATCTCTTCTGTGCAAGTTTTGGCCGATCATTTGTTATAAAGGTACTTCAGCTTTGAACCTCTCACCCAAAATAAATAAAAATTGATTAACTTCAACAGCAGTTGATTTTTCAACTCTGATAATTACAGGCTGAAGGTGGGAGGGAGGCGAGACTTGGAATCGGAGCATCTTGCTTGAGGAATAAATTATTCCACACCATTTAGAAGTAAAAAATATTTCCCCAGCCAACTCAAAATACATTTCAGAGTCAAAGAACTAAACATCTACATATACACACTGTTTAAATAATACCTGGAGTAACTAGAACCACTTACGCACTTAAAATCAATTATGAGTTTGAATAGTGACAACAGTATTATAAAATAGCATAGAGAGAGATCTAGGTTCTGCAAATGAAAGAGTGTCCCATAATGTGTTGCACATGCCTGATGTTAAATATCACATTAAAGGGCAAGATAAATCAGCATTCTATTTTTTTAAGTGTCATAATACTTTAAGGATTAATATCTGCTTTAATTCTTAACATCTTCGATCACTRTTTAAACAAAAGGCTTTTAAATTTGAGGTAGTCTTTTTAAAGACGTTTCTAAAATGAAACTTCAGAACATYTTTAAATGCTGCAGTACTCCCATATTCACTTGAAAATAAGAACAATCTACAATGCCTTGTTTGAAGGGGTTTGGGGTGTTTTTGGTTTTTTTAAAAAGGGTTTCATAACACAATCATGGACCATCTGACTTCAGTTCATTGTTTTGTAGCATTTCCAGTGAACATCTAGTGAGGATATGGCACCAAGCTTTGAGTTTTAGAGGCACAAAGTTTACTCGTGTACAGTGTGTGTGGCAGAGAAGTTGGTTTTTTAAACAGGGCTGAGGGCTTCACGTTTTGAATATGCATTTCTTTTAGTATCACAGTGGAATCATAGAATAGTTTGGGTTGGAAGGGACCTTTAAAGGTCATCTAGTCCAAGTCCCCTGCCATGGGCAGGGACATCTTTAACTAGATCAGGTTGCTCAGAGCCCCGTCCAACCTGACCTTCAATGTTTCCAGGGACGGGGCATCTACCACCTCTCTGGGCAACCTGTCCCAGTGTTTCACCACCCTCAGCATAAAAAATTTCTTCCTTATATCTAGCCTAAATCTACCCTCTTTTAGTTTAAAGCCATTCCCCCTTGTCCTGTCACAACAAGCCCTGCTAAAAAGTTTGCCACCATCTTCCTTATAAGCCCCCTTTAAGTACTGATAGGCTGCAATAAGGTCTCCCCGAAGCCTTCTCTCCTCCAGGCTGAATAACCCCAACTCTCTCAGCCTTCTTCCTTCATAGGAGAGGTGTTCCATCCCCCTGATCAGTTTTGTGGCCCTCCTCTGGACCCGCTCCAACAGGTCCATGTCTTTCTTGTGCTGAGGGCTCCAGAGCTGGACGCAGTACTCCAGGTGGGGTCTCACCAGAGCAGAGTAGAGGGACACAATCACCTCCCTCGACCTGCTGGCCACGCTTCTTTTGATGCAGCCCAGGGTACGGTTGGCCTTCTGGCCTGCGAGCGCACATTGCTGGCTCATGTCCAGCTTTTCATCCACCAGTACCCCCAAGGCCTTCTCGGCAGGGCTGCTCTCAATCCCTTCATCCCCCAGCCTGTATTGATACCAGGGGTTGCCCCAGCCCAGGTGCAGGACCTTGCACTTGGCCTTGTTGAACCTCATGAGGTTCACACAGGCCCACTTCTCGAGCTTGTCCAGGTCCCTCTGGATGGCATCCTGTCCCTCAGGCGTGTCAACTGCACCACTCAGCTTGGTGTCACCTGCAAACTTGCTGAGGGTGCACTCGATCCCACCATCTATGTCATTGATGAAGATATTAAACAGTACTGGTCCCAATACAGACCCCTGCGGGACACCACTCATCACCGATCTCCATCTGGACATTGAGCCATTGACCACTACCCTCTGGATGCAACAATTCCTTATCCACTGAATAGTCCACCCATCAAATCCATACCTCTCCGGTTTAGAGAGAAGGATGTTGTGGTGGACCATGTCAAAGGCCTTACAGAGGTCCAGATAGACGACATCTGTAGCCCTTCCCCTGTCCACTGATGTAGTCACTCCATTGTAGAAGGCCACCAGGTTAGTCAGGCAGGACTTGCCCTTGGTGAAGCCATGCTGGCTGTCTCGAATCACCTCCCTGTCCTCCATGTGCCTTAGCATAGCTTCTAGGAGGATCTGTTCCATGATCTTCYCAGGCACAGAGGTGAGGCTGACAGGTCGGTAGTTCCCAGGGTCCTCCTTTCTGCCCTTTTTCCAGTCACTAGGGACTTCACCTGACTGCCATGACTTTTCAAATATCACGGAGAGTGGCTTGGCAACTACATCAGCCGATTCTCTCAGGACTCTGGGAYGCATCTCTTCAGGTCCCATAGACTTATGTATATTCATGTTCCTCAGGTGGTCATGAACCTGATCTTTTCTTACAGTGGGAGGGACTTTGCTCCCCAAGTCCCTGCCTTGCAGTCCATCCACTCGAGAGGTGTGGGAAGAGAGGTTGCCAGTGAAGACTGAGGCAAAAAAGTTGTTGAGTACCTCAGCCTTCTCCCTGTCCATTGTTACCAGTTTGCCAGTCTTGCTCATCAGGGGGGTACACTTTCTCTGACCTTCCTTTTTTGGCTGACTTACCTATAGAAGCCCTTCTTGTTATTCATTGCATCCCTTGCCAAGTTCAGCTCCATCCGCGCCTTGGCCTTCCTGACCCCATCCCTACACAACCGGGCAGCATCCCTATACTCTTCCCAGGATACCTGTCCCTGCCTCTGCTGCCTGTGCATTTCCCTCTTGCCCTTTAGTTTGACCTCAACTCAGCCACACCAGTCTCTTGCCTTCCTTTCCTCATTTCTTACACCGGGGGATCGAAAGCTCTTGCATTCTATGGAAAGCATCCTCAAAGATCTGCCAGCTCTGTTCTGCTCCCTTGTTCCTAAGGGCAGTTTCCCAGGGGATCCTATTGACTAATTCCTTGAACAACTGGAATTTTGCTTTCCTAAAATTTAGGGTCCTGACTTTACTCTTTGCCTGACCCATATCCCTCAGGACTGTGAACTCCACCAGTGTGTGATCACTGCAGCCCAGGCTGCCTCCAATCTTGACATCACTGATTAGCTCACTTGCATTGGTGACCATCAGGTCCAGTATCACATCCACTCTGGTAGGGCTGTCTATTACCTGGCTTAAAAAGTTATCCTCAGTGCATTCCAGGAGTCTCCTGGATTGCCTACAGCTCACCGTGCTACTTTTCCAGATGTCAGTGTGGTTGAAGTCCGCAGCAGGACAAGAGCCTGCGAGCACAATGCCTCCCATAGCTGGAGTAAGAAGGCTTTGTCAGTAGGCTCCCCTTGATCGTGTGGCCTGTAGTAGACACTAACCACAAAGTTCCCTTTGTTGCCTCCGTCTCCAATTCTTACCCGTAAGCTTTCAACCTGCTCGTGGCTATTCTTTGGAGACAGCTCTTCACACTTTATCCATTTCTTGATGTAGAGGGCAACCCCTGTGCCCCTCTTTCCTTATCTGTCCCTTCTGAACAGCCTGTAGCCATCGATAGCCACACTCCAGTCATGGGATTCGCCCACTAAGTTTCAGTAACGGCAACTAGGTCGTAGCTTTCCAGCAGCATGGTGGCTTCCAACTCCTCCTGTTTGTTGCCCATGCTGTGTGCATTGGTGTAGAGGCACTTCAGCTGGGCTGTCAGCCGTATCACCTTCTTAGAGGAACACCCCTTATTTCCTTTGAGGTATTTCACTGGTGTCTCCCTGTTGGCTCCTATTACCTCACGAGCCCCTGGCTCATCTCCATGAGACTTCAAGCGTGCTCCAGTGTACCCAGCACGTCTCAGAGCAACAGGCTGAGGGCCCTTACTAGCACCCCGTCCCTCTAACCTTGGTGTGTCATCCCACAGCTTGTCACAGGCAAGCCTGATATTATCCCCCTCCCCCTTCAACTCTAGTTTAAAGCTCTGTCAATGAGCCCCACTAGCTCATGAGCAAAGACCCTCTTGCCCCTTTGAGAAAGGTGAATCCCATCTGATGCCAGCAAGCCTGGTGCTGTGTAAGCCATCCCATTATCAAAAAAACCCAAAACTGTGGCGGTGACACCAGCCACAGAGGTATGTATTAATAGACTGGGTGCGTCTCTTTCTTCCAATGTTGCTGCCTGCAACTRGAAGGAGAGAAGAAAAAATATCCTGTGCTCCAGATTCCCTTACCAACCGTCCCAAGGCCCTGAAGTCTCTTTTGATCGCCCTGTGATACAAGGCACATTTAAGAAGTGACAAAATCAGTTTCAACAAATTAAATACAGTAGGAGCTATATATCTTACTTGAACAGTATCAGCAGCACAGGTTCCACCCCCACTAAAATAAAAWAAAAAAAAAATATTAAAACAAGCTCAGTAAGATGATCTTGCTGTTTAAAAATACTTCCAGGGAAGTGGGCAACGAAGAGAAGCGCTAACACAATTCAGTGTTCCTTAGACATCATCTAAATTTCTCTACAGGAATGACTGCCATCCCAGGGGGGATATAAACTAAAAATTGAGGAGACATGTTGAACAACCAGAAAACTATCAAATTTTATCATCTATTTGAACTATAATCAAGGTGGGCAGGTACACAGAGTGGTGTGAAAAAGCAGCTTAGTTTCTGGTAATACGTATTAGAGCTTTAATTCATATGTTGGTTAGAACCTATGGTATAAATCTGCTCAAAACACAATCATTGTGCAGTTGCTAGAATTTTTTATTGGTTACGTTTCTTTACAGCATTAAAGTTGAGAGGAAACTGACATGTTTATTTTCATTACTTTTATGTATTTTTTCTTCTACATTGCCAAGCGAAATCTTCACAGTTCTAGTTTCCTTCCTTGAAACCGAAACATCATTATTAACAAAATTCTCCTGAAACCATTTTGTCTTGCCTGCTCATTTAAAAACTTCAGGGAAATTACACAAACAGACCTTCAAAACACACTGATTCCTTCTGCAAAAGCACATATTTGTTTGTTAGAATGTTTTATATCGCATGTATCATTTTAAAAGACACTAGAAAATTGCAGCCATTTGCAGCATAAATTCTTCACGTAATAATGAGATCAAGATCTCCAAACACACTGATCCTTCTTTTGACTTTTATTTTGGCAGACAGCTAGAGTTTTCCCAGTTCTTCTTTGTTTTTAAAAAGGAGAGATTCCAAAAGAATGGAGATGCAATAGAGGTAAGAGCAGTGTCCTTTCCCCTATTCCAAGATTTGGGAAAATACTTTACTTTTCATTGATATCGGACCACGCTAAATATACCCCTGTTGGCTAAGAGCCCTTTAAAGGCCAGCAAGACACTTGCGCCACAGCAGTGTAGCTGGCAGCAAATACCCTTGGACAGAGATGCCAGCTCCTGCGACCAGTTCAGCATCCTCTGTACTACGTAGCTCCCTCCACTGCTGGTTTCAGCATAAACTCTGCAGTACCAAGACCTCAAGTGAAGGCAAGTGAATTGGTCACATTACACACAGCACTTGCTTGTCTCTCTAAAAGGCAGGGAAGCTGCAACCTCTGAAAACTATACTAATCTAGACATACTGGGAACTTCAAAAAGTTGAACATATCTTAGGTGTAGGATCCATGTTATCATGGATTTGAAGATACTTGATTTTGGCTACATATTTTAATATCCAGATGAATAATTAATTCAGGACTGCCCACCACAGCCTGTAGTAGCATTTTACTGAAGCTGTATTACACAATTAGAAAGAAGGTGCAGTGATCTTTACCGTCAGAGCAAGAAATATCAGAGCCACCTGGCAGCAGAGCAACTTTAACAGCTTGATTAGTTTCCACAGAAATAGCCTTACCCTGCAGGAGTTCAGAAACAGGGGTGAAGATAAAAGATGGCTGCAAGCCCACTGTTTGATTAAGTTCTTGCAGTAAAGGTCTTGAAGTAAGAGCAGATTTTTTCATTTCCCAGAGTGGAATACAGTTTGAGAAATACAATGAGCAGATTGATTATTTAAGTGACACTGAGGATAAGACTAAACTTTAGTTGTAGCAGAGATAATTTGTACTAGAATCAGTTTAGCCAGGACAACAAGAGAGCACAGAAAGAGGTAATTTATTTTGATAGCTTATTTAAAATTATACTGGACATTTTTAAACTGCTCTGAAGAATACACCTAGCCTGAAGGCTACAGGGACAAACTTTGGTTGAGGTCTTTTCAAGATTTTTCTCCATAAGATGTTATTTAGCAGGATGGATGTACAATATAGGAGCCTCCACTTGTTCAAGTTATACCATGGTCACCCAGACTGAGAATCCTTCCTATTTTTCTTGTGGAAAACATCCTGCTTTATAACAATTGTTTGTACCATTACTGAGCTATTACGATTTTTATGTGTCTCTAAGAACTGGGGAAAGTAATGGGGAAAATATACAGGAAGTTTATGGTCCAAGTGACAAAGGTCTCCRAGTACAAGGTTTGGTCTCCTGCTTCCCCTGGAACAAGCTGCTATGTATGTTGTGAATATTATGCCTTCTAACACACACATTGAATTGTTGCATGTGAATTGGAAGTGTGTACTTCCTATGTAAATTAAAGAGCCTCCAGACAACAACTCCGAGCACAAAGGTGCCTTCCATAATCCTCACTGATGACTCCTCTTAGGGAGACCAGCACAAGGTCCAAATCTCTCTGCTGCAGGAATTCCTGCTCAGGTGGGTCTCCACTGGAAGGCTGAAGGCAGATTTTATCCAGAATGAAGTCTGTGAAAAATACTGTTAAATCCTGGAAGCTGAAGAGCATCACAGAATGAATAACATGGTGAGATACAAGTGATTATTACATTAAGGATGTTTGCATTTCCTGGCCACTCACGAGGAGTGTCTCTAGTATTTGGAAGTGTAGGAGGCAGATGCCCCAAAGACCTCGCAATTTTTCAAAGGTTCACATTTGGCTCCCAGGATATTCAGTGCCTCCTACAAGGTCTGCTGACTCAAAGCAAACAGTGTGCACCACAGATGGGGATGGCTGTCTTCCACAGAGCCTAGGTTTTCTTTAATGTGTGCAGCAGCGCGCACACAAAAGGTATTCCCTCAGCATATTCCTGACATTTAAATGTAGTAGAGACAATCCTGCTCTGCAATGGCTATTTAGGAAACAAGCCAGTTGTTCTACAACTTGCCCATTGTTAAAATTTTTTTTGCAATTTCCATCCAAATACACACCACAACTCAGTTTTCTTCACCCAGTGCAGCTGTCACCGTAACTATTCCTTGGCCCACTAGTGGGGCACTGCGCAGTTGCAGGGCTGGTAAGCATGCCAAGAAGCTTACTGTGACCCGACAGAAGTCTCACCTTCCCTTCCAGCTTCCCCCATGTTACAGACAAAAATATTTCACTTCCACATTTATCTCCAGCATGCTGGGGCCATTGCACCAATTCCTCCTCTTCACATCCGTCTGTCTCTACACTAAAGCAAGGGGTACAGTTTTGGTTTGTTTCCCTACTTGGTAAAGCCCCCACCAACATTACACCAACTGTCTCAGGTTAACTGAGACTTGACTAATTCACAGTAATTTTAGCGCAGATGTACAGCATTGGCTGTGTCATCCTATTTTCTTTTTAAGTATATTCACTTTTCAAGTGAAGTGATTACAGCAGTTCCTCTTCTCCAAGCAATTTACACAACGTCAACATGCATCATTAGAATACTCAGATTTTTTTTTTTTTTGAGGGAACTCAAGTATCTACATATTAACAGCTTTACATAAAACAAAACTGATTAGTTTTTGTTATTTCTCCTTTGCATATCTATGCAATCCATTAGACAGAAAGGGGCCTAGCATTCATATGACAAACAACAGAAGATTGCAAATATGTTTAATATTTCTCTTTGTAATATAGTTTGGTTCCTACAACATCATTTAGATTGCCCTACGGAGTTTCTGTGCTTTGTACTTTATAACATTTAATCTCTCTCCTGTGAAATCTTGAAGAACAGTCTATTACATAAGTCAACCCAGCAGTAAGTTATTGACGATGATTTCATGAAGGCCTTTATCCCAAAGGGTATTGGTAGGTAATTTGCAAACCTAATGTACATCTGGTCAGCAGAGAGGGTTTTCTATGTTCGCTTACATTCCTATAATGTAGTACCGTGATATAGCCAACCTGAAGTTGAACAACAGATCTTTGACTATATTTTTCATCAATACAAAGCAGAACAGTTTGCATCAAATTTTAAGATTCAGAAAATAACCTTGAAAGAACAGCTAGCTATTTCTTTCACAACCTCCAAAAGACTTTGGTAAATAGCCTTTTCTGTATTAATACATTAGGGGGCTGTTTAATAATAGATTCACCAACATTAAACACAGCCTCATTATTAATTTAAAAAAAATACATGATTTTTTTTTCTTAAAGCTGATAAGCATCTAAAAATTGTGTATTTACTTTACCTGGCTATCACATGGTGAGAAAAATGACAGCAGTTTAAGATACAAGAAGCTGTGCCTTAAAGAGGGATTATTATTACTGTAGTTCAAATGTTTCAAAGCTATTTTCCATATGTAACTATTTTTTTTAATTTAAACTAGTAGTACAGCTCAAGTGAGAAGTCCTGCTATAAAAGCGTGAGTGAAAGCATCTATAAATACTCAGAATTGTATAAGTTTAAAAGTATCTACTATATTACTCTATACTAATAGTTTAGAAATTAAGTAAAAAGCTTGCATAATTATTGTGGGTTTGTCACACTAAGGAGACAGTATTACTAACTTTCATTTTACAGCTGGTATAAGAGCATACCTTTGAAGCTGGAAATGAAAATAATAATTCTCCATACGAAAAATCTAGAACCAGGTTAAAAACTAGCTTTTTACTATTTGGACGTTGACATGAAACCATGAAGCAAAGCAGAGTTATCAAGGAGCAGATATGAACATACTGATATGTACAGACATTGCCTGGCATTTACACAGGACCCAATTAAGTTATTTTTAACTATTTAAGCAAATGTAATATTTAGATATTTGTAAGATTACACACCACTGCCCCCCCACACACATTTTTTTTCCTAAAAGCCCGATGAACACACTTCATTTTAGCAAGCAATAATGCATAATAATTTTATTCTATCAGTACGGGCTGCCTCTGACTATATTCATGTAGTGCCAACCTACAAGATCATCACATCAGTGCAGTGGTACCATGAAACATCCCACTGTTAACCTCACCCCAGAGGAATAACTACCTAGCTCATGAGGACATCACACCAACCCTGCACTGCAGCTTCTAGCACCCAAGCTGRTTTGATTGCTCTATGCAGCCTGAAATGTGCACATAAACCCAAAGTAACTTCCATCATAGGTCTCAGGGTGCTCGATTCCTTGGCACTACTGCAATACAGTCTCACATCAAGCAGAATTTGGTTAAGCATTTCTCACTGCTGTATGACACACCTAGAGGAAGTGTTACTTCACTACTGTAAGTATTTCACTGCATTTACTTCACTATCACTGTAGAACTATAGAATGAATAATTTAAAAATTTAAATTTAATGTAAATATTTTGGGTTTGGGTTACTTGAAAATTCTAGTAGCATTACAGACTTCTGCATATTAACAAAAATTTAAGGAGATTAGTGACCAGTTTTGAACATATTTTTCAGGAGTATTTAATTCCTATTTAAGCACATTAAAATGAACAATTTCTAAAATAAACAATCATAATGTCAGCAGCTGCATATCAAGTTTTTTGATAAACCAGGCTCTGTACTGAGATACCCAAAAGGAGATTTCTCATCAGTCCTTACACAGAAAAGAGAAGGGTCCTTCATGTATAATGGTAGGAAAAAAATTAAGCAATAAGTGTTACTTTGCTTCAACACATTTGACATGGCAGACATATGGGTGAAAGCTTTTTGACATTCAGAACATGACCATTCAGTTAGAACGGGTCTATGATGTTCTCCAAATACTTAAAATCAAAACCTGTTAGTTGTGAAAAGCTTGTTTTCTCCAAGTCATTCTACAACTGAAAAATTATTATTGGGAAGTTTTCCCAATGAAGTGCTTACCTCTTCCAACACTATTTTCACATAACATGTTGAAGACCCTTCCACAATCAGTTTCATGTTATTATTTCAGCTTCCTATCACTCAGCTGCTTCTCCATCTGTGTTGCCATCACTAAAATACTTTTACCACTCCAAACAATATTCATCACTTCCTTGGTTATGCCTTCATGTACCTGCAGTTATCTCCACTCCCACTGCACAAAGCACAGATAATTAGTTTAATCAATCTTCATGACTGTTTCTAAAATTTAGTAGCTTTTCTTGCTGTTCTCCGAATTAGCTTTAAATTGATGTCTGAGAATTCAAACATCTGTTTTGCATGTTGTAAGTGCTGTCACAAATTAAAAACTTTATTGTAAAGCATTTAATGTACTTCACAGAAAAAGATCATTATGAAATATGAGTTATACATTATTACCAGGATTTCAATGGACACCTCATTCACACAGGTGAATGAAGTGTGCAGGCAAAGACAATATCCAGTCTGTAAATATGACTAATTGACAATAGAGGTTTTCTGTTAAAGCTCTTTTTGTATACATATATATAAATAAAATATATATATTTTAATATATATACACACACAAGCACATGTAAAGTGTGCTGCTGCAAATAAGGAGGACTATCATCATTGAAGAAAGATTTATTTTTTCAGGGGAAAAACTTGAAGGGAATCCTTTGACATTTCAATTAAGTTTCTACATGAAAGGCAGAGAAGATGGAAGAAGGAAGCTGGAAACTAGAACATAGGGAGGATTTTCTAGGATCTATGAGGATTTTTTTTGGTTGCAGTGTAAGCTATCTTGGGTTGTATAATGCTCTTTGCCAAGAAAAGCCATCCTTACAGAGAGAAAAACATACTGAGCATAGGTGCTATGATTGAAAAAACCCTTCTGGTATTATCATAAGCCATACTTCTTTAGCTGAAGACGTCAACACACCTTTGTAACACCTCATGATGGATCTACACTGCAGTCTAATTTGCTACTGCCTCTCTCTTCTCATTCTGCTAAAAAAAAAAAAAAAAACAACTGTTTGCTTCTTTTAAAAAGAAGAAAAATATTATATACAACATGGTTCAGATGTTGAAAACACTGCCCAGATGTAGCAGAGCAAATGGAATGGAATAACTGATTCTCCATGCAGCAATGCCCAAGGTAAAAAGTACAAAAGGCCTAAGCAACAGTAACACTTTAAGAATGAGTTAAGTAAAATCTGGTTTTTATACTGCTAAACCTTTAGAAACAAAGTACATTTTTCACAGTGGGTAAGAAATTCCAGAAACATAAGTACTACCTTGAGTAATTACTGTTAATTAACTAGCAATGAGGCACTATTTCCAAATGTGACATTTAAAGCACATAATGTGATTGTGAATATTCACAAAGATAATTAAGTTCATCTGCTTCAAGTCCTTGATTTCAGCACATTTGAAAACACCTCTTAAACTATCATTAGACCTGTAATCAAGTATTTTGTTGCTCAGGAAAATTGGATACCTTTGCTTACCTACTAATATAGTGATATGTGTTCAAATTCAAGTACATGGCTTTTGTTAAGAAACTCTCTTTCAGGCAAAAGCTGAGAAAAAACACTCTAATTCTGATTGTTTTCTCAGAAGAGACAGATAAAAATAAATTCCTCACACCATCAGATGGAAACAAAAATAAAAATGACTGAGCTTCCTTAATTGAACTCAAGATCACAAGACTGACATGAGGGATACTTCTTTGGAAGTATTCATCATCAAGACAGGGGTACCACTACTGTGCATACTAAGGATACAATCCACATTAGGTTGTATACTTTCTTCCATCTTGTTTACAGCTAAGTCAAATTCATTACAAAAAGAAAAATTCAACCAAATTAACAGGGATGAAATACACGTAATGCAAAAATGTGAAAAATCAGAAAATGCATTGACATGATTCTGTTGCGAAAAAAGTTATAACCATTACTGTCTTCAGAGGAGGAAAGAGGCTTTGATCACCAACACTGATCTTGGTCTTGATCAAGACTTCTTGGAGAAATAAACCCTGAAAATAGTAAAAAACTGACCCCAAGAACAGGGTGTCAAAACAGTCATGCCTTGGTATTTTTTCCCTTTATTCTTTTAAGAGTAAAGAAAGCTTCTTTCCACTAGAAAAGAGATTGAGGAATAATGTGCTCCAAGATGGAGAAGAAACATTTAGGCAGCATTCTAAGATACAATAGATTAAGTTTACTCCATTGCTCTCCAATTATTTGACACAGAGGATTTTTAATCAGTCAAAATAACAGTGTGAATAATTGTATGTTATAAGGATGTCCTACTGGTCTGTATCTCTCAACCCAGTTTGACTAGCAGGTTTATTCTATACCTGAAGAGTCTCTCCTGATCAAAGTTCTGTCAAGAATTATGTTTGGAGAGAAAAATAAGGTGAAATCTTTCTAAAAAAGAAAAATCAAATGTTCTGAAAAAGTGTGTAGTGCCAAGAAACTCCTGACCTTGTCTAAAAGACAGTTCCTGTTGCTGCCTAGCTGCATAAGTGCACATTCAGTGTTCTGCTTCAAAGGTGTGTCGCGAGCACTGGCAATGCCGACTGCCCAGAGAACAAAGAAGGGTATGAGACACTCCACGCTGCAGGTCATTAACCCCCGAGTCTGTACCTTGCTTATAACAGCAGCCAGCTGGACTTTGCTGGGGAGGATGTCATCCTCCAAGAAAGCATTGGTCCTTTTCTCATCAGTGAAAGGACAGTACCTGACCCGAACAGCACATACATCTGAGACTCCCAATTCTAGGTTTGGGAAGAACTTCGTCAAGAGATCTGCATGTCACCCACCTTCCCCAATATCTGTTTTCTTAAGCTGTAAATGGACAGAGAAAGCAAGAAAAAAGTGTTTATAAAGTCTCTGGAGATGAACAACAGTAAGAATTAAGACCATGTTGCTGTACTCCTACTGAAGACAGAAGTTCAGATAACAGTGATCTTCAACCAAACTAGTCAATAAAATCACAACTGTAGTTCTCCAACAAGTGCTCAAGGCATGTTTCAGAAAAAAACAACCTACTCAGGCTTATCCAAAAAAAGAAATACAGTGGAGCACTAAAACTTCGTATAGATCTTTCTTGTCCCTCTCTTTATTCTGTGTAAGAACACAAAAAATACTGTTGAAACACTTTCTTACATCTTACAAATTCAGTAACAGTCACTTTTGGAAAATTTCATGAGAACTAATTCTGTTCCCACATAAAGTGGTCAGCAGAATAAAATGGGCAGTGGGAGGTTACATTACACTAACATTACCAAATGTAAATGGTTAGCCTAAAGCAAGCCAGGYTGCCAAACAGGCATTAATTGAAGGCCAACTGCCATGGTACATGTCCTCAAAGCTACTGCAGATTTTAACCCCTCCCAAGCAGCTGGGCACTCTCCAAGGGGTACTGCTTTTTAGAACAATACAACCAGGGAATAGAAGGAATAAATAAGAAGCAAAACTATGTTGTTAGTATTGTTCTCCTATTTTATTTCTGTGGAAGTATGACAAGATAATGCTTTTTGACATTGAAAGGGAATGAAACAATGCGTATGTTTCAGATGCTCATCACTGAATTTACAGCAAATTAAGAGGAAAGCAACATTTTAAAACATGTTTTTCAACTGAATTCATCTGCTCTACAGAGATAGCATGATGGTATTAGACCATATACATCATAACCCAACATGTAGATTACGCATGCTATTTTCTCAAACCATTTTAAAATCCAAATTAAGTATTCTCTGAATTACTGCAGAGATTTGTACTAAAAGAGTCTGGAATTTAACACCCTATGTATTAGGSAGTCCAAATGAAACATCAGAAATTCTCAGCCAAAATATCCAATAAGAGTTACAAGCACAGTTGAGGCAAATCAGACCAAACAGTAAGATTCATACGATCAGAGACTTCATCTGATATTTTAGTCATCTGTACCAATCAATCTTTTTTAGCTAATTTCCACTATTCGCAAAAGAGGTATGCTTACCAAATGCTGAATAATAAGGCAAGCTGCCAAGGGAAGAAAAGAAAGAGAAGAAAAGAAAGAGAAGAAAAGAAAGAGAAGAAAAGAAAGAGAAGAAAAGAAAGAGAAGAAAAGAAAGAGAAGAAAAGAA
>JAYKAV010002866.1:2425078-2448187 GCA_035582835.1 Phoebastria nigripes
AGAAGAAAAGAAAAAGAGAGAACCACCTATAAAAAAAATTATTTTTTACTCTGAAGACAGGCAACCTTTACATTACAAGCAAAGCTCACAAAAAGGCAATGTGTAAATAAGTACATATATATATATCTCCAGTAAAGGATACTTAAAATAATCGGTTACCAGCAACTCTATCCTTCTCAACAGCAAAATGTTTCTGCCATCAATTGCCATCTTTTAATGTAGTGTGTTCTTTATTGTGCAGAAAGATTCTGGGATAATCACGCCTGAAGCTAATCACAAGTTCTCCATAAACCATTGACTCTAAGGAAGATGCTTAYACAGATCACTTTTTCAGCCAGCTAAAAGTTATGAGCGTGACTAGGTTTTTTTGTACCTACAAAATAGCAATTGTACATTCATACTGGGCAGACAGTGCAAGAGAAGTAGCTTCCCACACACACCAAAATAAAGGGAAGAATTCCCACCTATTTTGCAGTTAACCTTTAAGTGTTTTGTGACTAATCATTGAAATATGGCTAACGCTGTGGATGCACCTCAAATGGTAAGTTCCTGGAAAATGAATAAGTGAAAAGAAGTTACAATATACTTATAAATCAGTTAGTGATTTAAGCTATGGTTTGTTGTACAATATGAAAAATCAGAATTATTTTAGCAGAAGGCAAAGCCAAGTATGGCAGAGATACTTAAATCCCCACCCCAGTTGTATACTACATATACTAAAATTTTGGCTTGAGAAAAAGAATACACAAAAATTTACTTCAGATAATTTAGCTATTTCATACACAGTACTAGGCATATTTGGGATGACATGGTTAAAGCAAAGCAGTTTATGCCCACATTCAAGTAATTCCAGAGAAACCAATATATAATGACAGGTAGCTATTAAGAATTACTTTAAAAACACTAAATTTTCTACTGCTGAACCTATATGGGAGAAGAATAACATGGCATAAATTTGGCAGTTTCTTATCTACTTCACAGTGTAATAGCAGTGTGTTAAGAATGATATAAACGTGTTCAGAACACCTAAAAGCACAATCACAGTAGCGGTTACTAGTAGTTAGTATTCATGCCCAAAAAACACTTAAGCAATCAATATCTTACCAGCAGGAAAAGGAGAAGAACTTCAAATGTATTACAACTCCCCAGGAGATAATTAGCTAAATTACTATAGCCATTTATTAAATAATCTGATTTTCCCTTCACCTCTATGTATCATATTCATTAGCATCAATCACTTCCCCAAGTCACATACATTTATGCTCTATTAAAAGTGGGGATCCCTCATAAGTGTTAAACACCTCAATTTCAGATTTACAGCACTTCGGAGGCAAATTGTGGCGAGTGTCCTCAGTTCCTACMGGTAACTAAGGACTGGACAGATACGTTCACAAAAACGTATCCCACAGATACTTGCATCCCACAGATTTTGAACATCCACTACTACAGTAAGAAACACTGTTCTACTCAGAACATGACTACAGTCTTAGCAACTGTATGCCCCAGCTTCTGAAACACTATATCTAGTTGCTGTTGACCTAAGACTTATTTCTGAAAACAGGAGGGAGAAAACCAACACTGACCAACTTTAAGTTTTTTGGTTTTTTTTTTTCCCTTAAGCTTCAGTTAAACAGTGGCTACCAAAATTCAAAACATATCTATTCATACTGTACTTCAATATTATCATACTTTTTTAATATAAAATTGCAAATCAGCTAAGGCCACTCGTGCTCTACAACTTTATATTGATACATATACATATATAAAATCAGATAACCATCTCTTCTATTCATACAGTCAATAAAACAAATAAGCACAAACACAACATATTAAAAGGTGCAATCTAAGCTGTCTCACTCTTGCACATTATCCACTGGGAGAACTTGACACAGCAGGGACAACAGCTATGGACAAGCTCCACCGACCCAACCATCGGATGAGTGGCGGCTGTTCTACAGCACATCACAGCCGGATACACTGTAAGCAGGTACACAATTGGCAGCATTTGTGCAACAGCACAGAGTAACACATTGCTACAACAGTTCTAAAAATAATGGTAAACAGTTGTACTCAAGGAGAAATTTCTATCTGTAAGAAATAATCTAATCCAAATTTATGGGCAAATTCTGTCCTATCCCCAACATTAACCAGGTGGCTTTCTTATTTTAAGAAGTAGTTATTGCAGCCTTATTGCCCACCCTGATATGAAGTAATATCTAACTATGAGGGGCAGTATACAGTTAGTGATTTAGAACAGCTATCTGAAAACCTGAGCTTTAATAAATCTTGCATTCATTTATTGGTGAGCCTGGGCAAGTAACATTCTCTTTACAACTCTTCATTCTTTCAACTAAAAAATAAATTGTTTATTATTCCCAAATCTATTGAGAATGTTAATAACTGCAAAAAAAAACCCAAATATGAAAAATCCTAGGCTATGGAAAATATAGATGCAATCCTAAACCCACTGATGTCAGTGACATAACCCAGTCTTAAACATGAGCAGAACTAGGTATTTAATCATGAAAATAAACTATTAATTATGTCAAGCAGCTATGTGTTTTGCTGGCAACGAGGACATTCATAACTAGTATTATTTCAATACTAGCAAGCAGAGTAAGATTGAACTACCTAATTAATTTTAATTTCTTTTGCATTGTTAATATAGTGCTGGCTTTAACATATCTGCCAAGCTTTAACATGTTTATGACGACTATGTCATCCCTAACCACCTGCATCCCTAACAGTCATCCTTTCCATAGAGAACCAGCTGTGTCCCTTCCTCAGTATATAGCAATATACAATTCCAGCCACTAGTCACAATGTTCAGAATGAGGAAAAATCTTTTAATGAGGAAATTATAATCTGGAAAAAGACAAGACGACTAGAGAACAGGACGAATTCCAAAATTTGACTTCAGAAAGCGAGGTGTTATACAGTTGGCACATGCACAACATAAAAGCTCATGCAGTCTTTACTATCTGTCATGCCCAATATCTTTAACCCATTAACCAACTGAAACATTTGAGAAAGGTAGAAGTTTCTATAACTACATTTTTAGATGTGCCCTAGAAGAAAATCAGCAGTTTTATTTAAATTAAAAAATAAATAAATAAATAGAAAGCCTCCACAAGCACATTGAAGGTAAACTCACTCATAACACCCTAACCAGCCGGTCAGCCAGCACGTACATACTGGAAGACAAATCAAACACAGTTCCAGACTAGTCACAAAATGCTTTTTCTTTGAAGAGGGAGGATTACTGCAATGAAACATGATATGTATGATAAAGGATGGTAAGTCATTAGTTCCATAGTAGTGAAGCAACTCCTCTAAAGAACAAGGGGTTTTTTAATGTTTCTTTCCCCTTTAACTTAAAGGGAATTTATAACTAACAGTTGTCTTTATAGCATAAATATATAGCAAAAATGTCATTTAAGTTCTTTCTATCAGGCTTCATCTAAAGATCAAGTGTCAACAATCTTTGGTACATTCACTGATATTATGACCTTAAAGATGCAGTTATTTCACACATGATAAAAATAAAATCTGCTTTAAAAAAAGCAAGGACATGAACATACTGAAAAGAATAGAAACTTCAGGCAAATTGTTTCTCCTCCTGATGCTGGATAAATCCTACACAAGTAATCTTTCTATAGAACCTGAAAAAGTAGAGCAAAGCTTCTCAAAAATTTGTTTCCTTGACAACATCGACAGACCAAGAGAGGCAAGCAATCGAAGTCATAAGATGTCTTGTAGCTTTGTTAGCAGATGTAAAAAAAAAAAAAAAWATATATAGCAGTATGTGAGATGCATCTATAAAGCTAGACTTCTAGAAAAGAAGCAGTTAGACTGGTGTTATTTATATTTTTAAACAGCAAAAATATTCAGAATTTCTCAACTGTTAAAAAAATTTGAGATACTCCCATAATGTACTACAGTCACTTAAGAACTTAAAACTACTCTAGCTCAATTTTTTCCAAGCATCAAAATCTTGACTTTTCCACCAGCAATCTTACTGAAGCACCCAGAAGGGGGATAACACCACCATACATTTCTCCCATCTCAGGTGACATTCTGACATTAGASTGCACAGCAGCTGCCCACAGAGATCCTATGCATAATGGGAGGGCTTAATTTATGACATTATCAGTYAAGCTTCATTAGAGACGCTACTTCATTGACATCTCTAGCCCTGACTTTTTCTTCCCTAGTATACTGGCTATGCTGGGAGGAGGACAAGGTTGCTTATTTCTCTGCCTCAGGCTACTTCAGAGACACTTAGTAAACAGCTGGAAGAGTTCTCAGTAGAAAGGAAGTGCAGATCTCAGCCATACAGGACAGATGGGTTTCTAAGAAAAAAGTCAGATAAACACTTAATATTCTTGATATTTCTGTAAGTAATGACACAAGTAACCAAAACTCTTTTTAAGTAACATGAGGAAACAGAACCCTTTCTTCCACATCATTGTTAAGGATATCCAAAAGTCACCCTCCATCCTTTTGGATTTCTGCAGAAAGAAAGGTTTGTGAAATAACACTGCCACAACAGCCATGTCCCCCGTGCATCTCACCTGTGGCCACTTCGCACCTATTGGTCAATGTCAGCCAAATTTCACAGAGGTCTCAGTATTTTTCCCTCAAGACTTAATCAAGCTAAGCAGCTGAATAAAAGGGAAAGACACTGCAGAAGCCCCGAAGGAGAGAGAAATTGAAGAGGATCTACAGCCAGCCTCAAGATATAGCCAGGCTCCATTAACTCTACTGCTCTTGGAAGAACTTTATTTTCTGAATTTTTCTTTAAATAATTCCCATTTCGGGGGGAAACACAAGCATATTAGCTGTGCCATGAAATATCCACCTTCTCCCACTCTTCTCCCCCACAGCCACATCCTCTAACATGGCCATAAAGCAGTCAAAAATGCTTTGCAAGACCACTTGGGGTACTACTCTAGTATTCTTTAAGGAGATCCTAATTCAGGAGACATTTCCAAGTGTAAAGAAAAACTAAGGCCCTTACAGAACTGAAAACCTAACCCAGAAGCTGAGAGGTTCACTGCATTTTTGCCCCCTTTTTTTTCTAAATGTCAGTTTTCACACAAGTGTTAAGATAAATTCTAATCCAAAGCAGTACTGAATTTAGTTCTTGTTAGTGAAAAAGGAAAGAAAACAATGGCCTGTCAAACAGCACAGAGATCAGGATGGTGCTATTTATACACAAAGAAACATACTACTTTGAAAAAAAATCCTTTGAGGCACAAGAGTGTGTCAACTACTAAGAACATAATAAAAATTATACAAGTCATCTCCAGCTGTGGATTCTGAGAAAGTGAACAAAGGCATTACAAGGATTTCGGTTTCCTTGACAACAGCATTGCTGGAAACAAGAAAATAATTTAAAAAATACATCTCTATGTCACAGCGATCTCTAAACATATCTAGGTATTAACATACCAAATGTGGAACAACCCTTACCCACACATACTTTTGGGATGAAGAGACCAAAATCTACCACCTTCATGAACTGTCCTTTGCTGACTTGTGTTAATGGCTTTTGCAGAACAATTGTGTGAGAGCTAGCTGTTACATCCTGACCTGTAATACCATCTAGGGATAAGCTGAGTCAGAAGCTTTCATTGATGGTCAAGCACATTGCTTCCTACATGATGTTCCTTTTCTTACAAAATAAGCATTACGGAAATACTTCTCATTGAAGTGTATGAAATAATTTTGTTAGAAAAAGATCAAGGTATACAAAGAAGTCCTTTCAGCACTCAAGAAACTGGTATTACTATGCATATATCTATCAAATAACAAGTGTACTTCCATCTTAATATTCAGCAAGCTTAAAGTCCTTGGAAAAAATATACATAGTTCTAAATAGACAAGGGAAGAAGGTCAGAACAAGGCATCATAAAGAAAAGTCAGCTTCAGTATTTCAGAATAGCCTATTTAGTAGCCCCTTCAACAATAGCCTCTGCAACAAGAAACGACAATGCTTTTTTCACACATCTAGGCAAGCAGCACACAATCTCCAGAATATGAGCATTTCCTTGCCACTTCCAAGATAATGGGGAGAACTTCTTGTTATTTTTAAAATACAGTATTAAAAGTATACCAGCATCAGAGAGATCTTTTTTAAAACGTTTCAATTAAAGTGGAATACATGTATTAAATAGGATGACTCCCCAGATTCTCATCTTATGCATCAGCTACAGTTAAAGGAGCATTGCCACAATTAGATTTCAAAAATGAATCTAAGAATTGCAATACTTGGGGTACTAGCAGCATGATACCTAATACTGACTAGTGAACAGTTTCAATCTAGCCTAACAGTGACAGGGCTATAGCCATCTGACAGCTACGCATGAGTTTATAGGAAATATGCTGGCAGCTTAAATTCCTTCCTTCATAAACAGACATGCATGTGACAGAACAACAAGAAACACTGCCTATTTCAAGTGAATTGTGTGCAGAATGGTTGAAAACAGGAATGTTAGAGTTTGTTACTTTGAGGCAGGGTAACGGCAGTATCTAGGAAATCTGTGTTGCTATCATCAGTGCTACACATATTACATGGATGAATGGAGGCTATCATGTTCCATTGCTTTCGTTCCAATACAACAGGATCAAGAACAACAAATTCCTGGAATATACTACTATGCTATCTTTCTCCTAACAAACACACAACCACAAAAGAATAAAAGGTTTTGAAAATATGAATAAAAATGGTATTTCTTGTAGTACTTGATACACTCCAGGAAGCAAAATCTGTACATTAAATTTGACCAGTATGAGTAATATACCACTCTACATCTAATGATCACAAGAGAGTCTCATTAAGACTGTAGAAATATCTGGAAGAGATCTCTTGAGGTAGCAAGTTACAAAGATTTGGAGCTCAGAAATCCCCTGACTTGAAAACAAGCAGAGACCAGAAGAGGACTTACAGGCACCATAAACCTTTGACTTGTTCTTTTTCTCTAGGCATCTACTTATGGACCTTACTAGAGACTGACCATGGGGCTAGACAGAGCCTTGGTCTGAACCAGTATGGCTTGTTATTGCGTTCTTAATCACGAGAAGTAGGCAACACCTCTGTTCAACAGGCTGACATTATTAAACTAATTTTAAAAACTCCTACTTTCTTTGTATAGATTCAGCTGTGACTAAATGGAGACACAGTTCAACTAGGCAAGTATGGAACAAAATGCATAAGAAAAACTTCCAACAATGTGTTATAACACAAGTCATCCCATCAAAGTGCTATTAATACACGTTTTGCATACCAAAGAATCACAGTACTTTCTTTCCTTGATCCTGTTCATCAATGGAGGGTGAAAGTGCTGAAAATGAAGAAATACTTTGCAACAAATAGAATACCTGCTGTGATGTTCTAAATAGAAAACCAGGAACACAGAATTAAAAGTTTACAGATGATTATATAAAGATGTTACCTTGAGTTAATTATAAGACAAAATAGGAAATACAGAATAATGGTATGTGAGGCTTGAAGTTATGAACAATTATTAAAAAGCTAAGTCCAGCATAACTAACTAGTGAAAATGTTTACATCTCTGTAGCTCTATGCAATTACAAGGTCTTCCAAATAAAAGACACTAACAATGTGAATGCCATATAGTGGTTTCTGCAATTGGTAAACATGTCTTTCAAGAGATAACTTTTTATCTACCCTGCTACCTAAGGTAAACAGATGTATTCAAAGGTAACCTGTGATTTTGGATTCTATATTTGGGGTTCTAAACCAGAAATACCTAAACAAGGTCTGATGTTCAGAAAGTGTTGAATATCCACGCTATGGGAACTAGGCACCTTTAATAACAGTGCCAAGTCTCAAAATTTATGCAAAAAATACTAGACGAGATATTAAAATCACAAATAGTTTTGGTGTTTAAGTAGGCAAAACCAAAAATGGCAGTAGTAGCCTAAATTTCATTTACAGCAGCTATTCAAACAGAAGGTAGAGAAGAAGTGTTATCCAAAGAAAACAAATTTAATCAGTTCAGATAATCATGTTTCACAATCCTTAAAATACGTACTTAAACTAGAAATAGAAGCCACTGATAATACAGTTAGAATGTAATAGTGAAGAAAAGCACTGCCACAGTAACAGCTCCCAACAGTACTTCCCCTAACCTGAATCAGGTTTCCTGCCCCTTTCTCCAGCTACCTAGGCTGGAAGTACTATCAGCTTCCCTTTCCAAAGGGGAAGTTCAAAATCCTAAGAAAATAGAGGGTAAGAGACTTGAAAAAAGCCTAAATCTAAGCCCCCCCCCACCCCCCATTCCTCACAAATTTAAAATTTAGCATGAAATATTCTATTAATGCTCCAGATTTGAAGAACTGTGGGTAATTAATCTGCAATACGTATCACTTTCCATATGAGGTTCTATCTTACTTTCAGGTCTCTGTGAAGTTTTCTTACACGTTTTGCAACACACGCATAAACTTTTAATTTTGGTCTTTCAAAGCACAACATGGAGGCAAACACTGAAGTCTTCCAGTCTTCAGGGGCACAGTTTAGTTACCATCCCTTCCTAAAATGTTCAGGAGCCCCATCTGCTGGTAGAAGTGTTACTCTAGAAAATTACACCTCTGAGCTGATAACTGATTTTTTTTGACTGCACCACTTGATAACTGTTTGGGTTTTTTTAAATGCAGCCATACACAAAAAATTAAGAGTAAATACTTTTAATGAAAAATATGACATCCTCTGAAACAGTGCATTCCTTCCTAAATATGCAAGATATTTATACAGACTGCTTCAGATGATCTTTCCTGACACTAGGCTGTCCTTCAGTCAACACAAACTGAAAACAAACTCATTTTTTGCAAACATTTTAATATGACTTACACTGATTCATAAAGAAGATGGTAAAGTGCATATTGGTTAATCTGGGACAACATAAAAGGAAGACTGTTCTTTTCCCCTGATTTAAACAGGATACATACACACACTTAGAAAGTAAGAAACCACATAATCAGTTCTATATATACATTTCAGATATATCCCTGTGTGATATGGACGATTTAGTCATAGATGGGAATAAAGAAATTAAGATCACTAAGTTAAGATAACTAAACCAAGTATTTCTTCCTTCTCCGTGCCAAAAAAAAAAGAAAATCCTTTCCCAAAAAGGGAAATTCTTAGTTTGTGATGAAAAATCTAAGAGGAAAATATTTAAGCACATAAGAACAGATAAAAGATGCAAAACTGTTTGGCTAAATACTACAAAAATCGCGTATGACTATAGACCTTTTGACGTAAGTACAACTTAAACTACCACAGTCAGTCAGATCTGCTTAGACAGAACTCTCAATTCTGAGAAATCTCCACTAATATTGGACTCTTCAAAAGATAAATGTCTTAATGCATAGGCTGAATGTAAGGACTGAATCAAAGATATTAACACATAAAAATATTCAGACACAGTTGTTCACATGACCAACTGAAAGTACAGAGTTTTGAGGCTCTAGATTGCCTAATCTCTCTGATCATACAGGGATTTTAGGCTTCTAACTGTGCTTTGAGTTTTATCCAAATCAGATGTTCAAAGTAAATAGTGCAAACATCCTGAGTGTCTGCATATTCCAATTAAAAGGAAAGAGAACATGCTTCCACTGCCTGGATTTAAACTAGCAATTCCAAGCAGGTGTTTTTGGAAGAAAACAACAAAAAAGGTAAGCTGTGGGAAGGTACAGGATCAGAAAAAAAATAGTACATCTACATCTGCATTTTCAATCAGTTGTTTTATGCTTACACCAGAAAATGGAGAACTTCAGGCAATGGTAGACAGCCAAAAAATACCCAGAAGATAAACTACTGCTGTCATAGTCATTAGAGATTTATGGGCTCGTGACCCTAGAAAGTTAGTGAAATTAGTATCATAACATCAAGTCAATACTTAATCTAACCGTGCCCTCTACTGGCCTGAAAGGTACTTGTGTAAAGGTGCAAACTTTATAAAGATGCTACTGCTCATACCATTACAGTCTTCACTTTCATTAAGAAGTAACAGTAAGAAGCATTCATAGGTATTTCTCTACAGGCTACCTTCCAAAATACAGAAGTGTGTTTTAATATACTTGTAACAGTTACATTATTAATTTATTAATGTTTTAGACTCGTATGCTCTGAAGTGTTGCCAACATTAACGTACTCTATTTATATGAATTTCCATGGTTTGGGGCACCTAAAGCAATTAGATTTCTTCAAAAACCAGTTTTACTGTTAAAGACTGCTTCCAATCAGGGGTGGTAACACTACTTTAGAAAAATAGAGTAATCTTTCTTTCTGCTTAGAAGACAAAACAGAYAGGCTATTATTTCCATTTTTTAATAATTTTACATTGCAAAAACAACTCTGATTTTAGATTGTTTTACCAAATTTAACACATCCATAATTTCACTCATCAGTAAAATGAGGCTCTGGGATAGTAAACAAACATTAAGCATACGGTGTCACAGTTTAAGACAAAAAGTCAAATTCAGACATACTGAAGTCAGAGGTGCATATAGTTTTGTACAATCCAAATTTAAATTGCTGCTTACCAAAAACATCCATCAGCACTTTTTGCATATCTTAGTCTTTTCCTTCTAAGTCTGTTCTTCAAGTAGCAGCCAAGATTTAACTTATTCAATATATTAAGGAACACTTGCAAAGAAAAACAAAGGTACTTTTTTCCTCCATTTAATCTTTAATAAAAAGATGTAAAAAAAGCTTGGGCAAGAAGATGAAGGAGGAATTACCCACAGTTCAAAGTATTCAGACTTTGATGGTGTGATAGGTTATGCTGACTACAGAACCAGTGAAGTTATTATAACTTAAGATAATAAAAGATAAGCAATTGAGATGAGTAAATTTTATTCATGCTATAGATCTGGGGTTTTCTCCTCTGAGCACCAGTGCTTTAATAGACATTAGGAGAAAAAAAGCAAAGTCTCTGTCCAAGAACATCACTGCTTCAAAGATGCAAAGTCAGCTCATATTTCACAGGGCCCCATGGCAAAACTGGGGAAAGAGGAAAGAAAAAAAATTCTAAGATAAGAAAAATCATACAAAAGCCAAACTAAATGAAAACCAATTCTCCACTACAAATTAAACAGCAAAAGACTAAACAAAAAAAAAAAACACCTCAATTTTAATAAGAGAATTTAAGAATATTTTTTCCTACATGAAATCAGAATTCAAATTCAGTTTTAAAGTTCCCTCCTCTCCTTTGGTTTTAGAAGTATGCTGATACAAAGGGTGTTCCTCTTGCCTCTTTACTTATTAAGATTTACTTAAAACCCTAAATTTTAGAATCAAGTTTTAAAATAATGGTACCTSCTATGTTAAATACATGTTAGATACAATAAAGCATGCCTTCCACCAAAAAGGACACTTTCTGTGTGGTGCTCTTACCAAAACTATGTTCCTGTGTAAACCCTCTTAGGAAGACTATTATTTGAACCCAGGGGTGCCATTAGCCCTATATCTGGGAAAGCATACACATAAAATATTATTACTCATTGTTAAAATAAAAGACTCATTGGACTGACTAAATTAACAAAGAACTGAAGCCAAATTCACTAAAGCTAGAAGGAAAATACACTTTAAGTATTCAGCAATTAACCCTTGAAACAAACTTAAAGTAGGAAGTCTCCTTAGATCATGATAGGACACCTTTCTGGGATGCAAGACCTGCCACACTAGTTCAGATGAAAAATCCATCTGACCTGACATACCTCCTCCAGCAGTAGTCACTTAGGCCTGTCAGAAAGGTAGGTAAAGTTCCTCAAAATATTATTTCAGTGTTGGCACTCCGTTGTTTAATGACTTAAGGCAGAATCTGTATCCAGACCATAGTGCTTATGGCCATTGTGACATTAAAGTAGGAAATAATGAAAACCTAACATTAATACAGATTACGAGAAATGACCTAGTAGAAATCTAACTGCTTAAGTTAAGATCCAAAACACTGACATATCTAATACAAAAAAAAACACATTCCAAAATAATGGAACTGACTGTAGGTATAGTGAAGGATTAGACTGCAAGTTCATAATAGGGTCTTGTACTTCAAAGCATCTCCTTGAATTCTGAATACATTGGAACTGTTAAACACACACAAGCAAGGATGTTATTCCCAGAAGATCATTATTTAATACAGTATTTTTAAGTTCGATGATTGGTCCACAAAGCATCTTGTTTTACATTACCTTGACTGTTTTGTCCATAGAAGCCGAGAGAAGCATGTGACTTTGTTCTCGTACAGGACACCACTGGATTTCATTAACAGGGCCGCTGTGTTTAGACATGTAAAATATTAAGCTTTTGGGGACTTCAGTTAATTTATATTTGGATCCCAAATATGGCTTAATTAATTCAGAGATCTTTCTCGAAGTCTGATCTCCTGATATGCCTAGCTTAACATCACAATCTGAGCTACCTCTCTGATCAGATTCTTTTTTTTCAGGCATACTGGAATTTTCTTGACGCAATCTTTTAGGGATATATGGTCTAATTCCTTTTATGGCAGTAGTACTGTTTTTATATATTCTCTTCTGGGAAACACCATTTCCAGAGTTTGTTGAAGAGCCTGACGTCTGTTCATAGTTTTCGTAGGACATACATAATGCAGTACAGCCAGAGTAAGCTCTCCTACAATAAGGAGATGTCAAATCAGTGTTATTATTCTGTGCATAAGGCTCAGGGGGATCTTCACAAACAGTGCTTGTGCCAGAACTGTCAGTGTTCTCAGTAGGCTGCATTTCATATGTAGATTTTGTACCCAAACTACCAGGTGCAAAGTACTGAACACGATCCACAGAAGAACTTGGAAGGCTTGTTTGTCTGCTAGAAGTATTGGGGACTTCAGTCTTTTCAGTTTCTGCCTCAGAGTCTGAATCATCATAAGCAACCAGTGACGAACTCATTATGGCTAGACACAGCAGATAGAAATCTCGGTGCTGGAATCCTCCAAAATGATGATCTACAATAAAGAATTGATTATTCAGAGCACAATTTATTACAGAGTCTACAATCTGCGTAACTTAAAGGATATAAATATGCTTTTCTTAAAAAAAAAATCCGTAACTTTTATTCCTGTTTATTAATGGAATTTATTCCTCTATTATAACACATCTGTACATTCAATTATGCAACACCATTTGCCTCCAAGCACTTTGCATACATTTTAATGCATTGCAGAGATGCATTTGCATACCACAAAACAATGAAAATGAGCATGAAAAGGAAAACAAACTTGCAACATAAGTACTGCAAATCACTTTAACCTTACTTGCAGTAGCAATTCCCCATGCACACACAAAGGAGGGTAATTAATTATGCAGTGTTTTGGTATGTACATTTATAAGAATACAAATGCTACAACTATTTTGGAGTCAGTCCAACAATATCTATTTCTTAACAGTACAGATGACTTGAAAGGAGTATGAAGGGGTTCAACTGGCAACTAAAAAAGTAAATACATTTTTGACCCATTCAGCAGTCTTGCAGCATGAGGAAGTTTTCCAACTATATCCACAGAGCAAGTTCCACACAGCCTTTAACTTGAATTCACTGTTTGCATTTACTTAAAGAAAAATAAAAGCACAGATGCCTTGTTTACTGTAGAATACTTTTTCAAAGTGTCTGTGAGAAAGAAATCTCATGCTGAGACTGCGTATGTAACATGGCAAATAACTCACCACCATAACAATCCCACCAAGCTTCTTCCAAAAATTTGGACAGAGCATGTGGAGTATAGGGTTAACTACATTTAAACAATTGATGTGTCTGCAAAAATAATCTTTCAACCTCTGCTGTTTATAGTCAAAAAGCACCGCTATCCTTCATTTGCTAAGATTGATTAAATGGGACATTTTGTTTCTGCTTTGTTTCCTTGCCCAGCTGTTAGCACTCATCATGCTAAAGTAATTTAACCCACAACGCTTTCAGAGCTGAAATTCTTGGTTAAGGTTAGTGCCCTCAAAAGCATCTTGATTAAAACGAGAATGCTGTATTAAAGTCAGTATCTACGTAAGCATTTGCAGAACTGATGCCACAAACGTAGGTCCTACAAATACTACTGCAGGAGTACTACACTGGAACTTGTAGAGATTACTCATTTAACTTCAGAATTAGATCTATTTGAATTAAAACAAGCATGTTCCATTTAACCTACAGAAGTGTTACATTACAGATTATGGTCTGTATTCTGTAATGAAATTTCCAAGCACAGATCCAGAAGACAGCTTCTTATTAAGACATACACATTCATCATCACAGATCCTTTCCAAGACAAGTGATCAAGACGTTTAACTGGAACAAGGTGACTAACATTTTAGCACATAAAAGCATCAAGATCTCCCTCTAGAGGACATTTTGTCTTTATCTGAAGTTTATGACAGCTATAAGTGACAGCAACTAAGAGCAAGGAAAAATTCTATTTCTAATAATACAGCTTCATTTATTAAAACAGCATTTCACTTAAACAGTGTCAAGGAAAAAAATTAAAGTAGTGTTTCAAGAAAACTTAACTAATAATTCAATTTAAAAAAATTAAATTGAAGTTTTTAGCAGTAAACTGAAACCTCTTATCAAATACATAGTAACTTTAAAGGACTGCACTTCAATAACTGCAACAAGTGGTTACTATTTGTATTGCAGTGCTGAAAACAGGCCCCAGCCAAAATGCATCATGTTCAAAGAACAAATACAGTAAGAAGTTGACCTCTGGCTGAAAGCTATAAATGAAGATATGCATGTGGATTGGGTTAGACTTTCAAAGTTACTTTACTTTCTTTTAACACAAAAAAATTTAAGCTGAGATTCAGAGGTAAGTGCAAGACGGTGCCTGGCACACCCCAGGTTAAAAAAGTTTCCTATGGGATATTGGAAAGAAACTGTCCCGTTACATTTGGTCAGCATAAATCCATCCCATCGCACACATCACCCATAAGCCTTAGTATTTTTGCAAAAACAAAGCATCTCTGTCATCTTAAGACTTCCCATTCAACTTCTGTTTTTAAAGAAACACCACCCCAAAGTTTCTAATGCTGCCCTAACTAAAGAAAAATGCAGGGGAAAAAACCCACAACGTACTTCATTGGGAACATACTGTAACTAGATCGTGAATTTATTACCAATATGATTTACAACATACTAACCTAACAGGGAATCCTACAGAACTTTTGTTTTTCTTTCGTTTTCACACGACTGATTTACCTGCACCCATTAAACCAAAGAGCATTCAATTTGACACGCACAACACCACACACCCGCTAAGCGACCGTAAGTGTCAACAAAGGTACGACTTAAAGGCTGAGAGCGGTCACCGGAGGATCCTGGCACCGAGGTCGCTTCCTTCCCCCTCCCCGGCACCAGAGCCGTTGCCGCCCCCCATACACGCGCACTCTTCCCCCGCCCCCCGGGCACCGAGGCCCCTCGTGGGGCCACCTCCACCCCGGCACCGCCGCCGCCGCTACCGCTTCCCCCCACAGAGGCCGGGGCCGGGGCCGGGGCCGGGGCCGCCCCCGCCCCACGGGTACCTGCGCCGCACAGCCGCCGCCGGCAGCGCAGCCCGGAAGGCACTAGCCGGCCCGCGGCGGCTCCGGTCTTAAAAGCGCGCCGGGTGGAAGCAAGGCGCCCCGCTCAAACAGTTCCGTGTGTCACATTCCCCCTGCAGGGACCGCGTGTTAGCAAGGACAGGGGTCAGGCCGCAGCCTGCTAGGCGAGCTGGAGCACTTCTCCCACCGCTGCGGGTCGTGTGGAGGGCGCTTCGTTGGGCTGGTGACTGTAGGTGGAGGGAGGGCAGGGGAAACAATGGTTCCGGTGGTATGCGTTTCCCAGCCGGGAGTCGTGAGTGCCGTACCGGTTGGGGGGTGATGCAATGGCWGTGACAGGGAGCGGTGAGGAGAGCTGAGCTGAGCCCGGGTCGGGCAGGGCCGGGCCGGGCCTCGGCGAGCGGGTGAGGGCCGGGCCGGGGCCTCGGTGAGAGACGCCGGCGGGCGGTAGAGGGGCTCGTTGGGTGGTTATTGCCGCCCCCGTGGCCGGTGCGGGGCGCCGGGAGCGGGGGTCTCTGGGGGGCACGTTTCCTACCTCCCTTTGCGAGACGTCGATGCTCTTGAGGGCTTTTTCCTCCACTCCGGGCGGGGCCGCAGCCCCCGTGGCTACATCGCCACGGCGTCGGGAGAGAAAGCTCTTTTCCYTGGGAAACGGTGGAGGGGGGCAGTCCTGGCCGCTGGAAAATGGGGCCCAGGCGAGGGAGAGCAGAGCTGGCGTTGCCCTGCCCAGTCACGGGTGTGGTAGGGAAGTGTTGCAGGGCTCCAGGGTTAGAAACACTAGCTTGCTGGTTAATTCTATGCGTAACCATTTCTGCACAAAAGCATAGCTCTTAACAGCTGTAGTATGGTAAAGATGCATATTGGATTTTTTTCAGAGGGGAGTGATAGAGTGGTCATATTATCATCTCAGGGAATCGTCTCGCACACTTTTATTGTATTTTCATACATAAATCGATGATTACCATGACTGGGAAGGTAGGTGTACTATAAAATGCAGCCTATGTTGAGGTACTTCTCAAAGCATGTTTCACACAACATCTGTGTGCATACTACCTGCTTTAATTTCACTTTTCATTTTTTGTTTTATTTCCAGGAGGCAAAACAGTTTTCAGGAATGTAAGTACTGTTGGACTTAAATTCATATTCTTTCATTCATTCATGAAAATTTTTTGGGGACTTTTGTATTACTGTTGTCTTTGGAAGTCTTGATGTACCTTCATGCAATGTTTGTCATTGAAAGAGCTCTTCTTAACATAATGTGAAACCCTGTTCTTTGATTCTCAGGTCTCTAACTTACCAGATCAATTAGCAAACAGTGAAAATGATCATAGATCTGTGATTGTCATCCAACTGGAAAGAGAGGAGAATACAGTTGTTTTCTGATACCTATGCCAAGGATTATTTTTGAGCTTTGTCTCATGACGATTTAATATTCTGAAACAGTCACAAGAGCAGTACCCATTACAAATTACCATGCATTGTATAGATAGAAAAGACACACAGTTCTTGGCTTTCAAGTTCACACTGTGAAACTGAGGCTTTTAAGTTCATCTTAGACTCTGGTCCTAAATGTCCTAGTAGTCCATTCTCACGTTCCCATGTATCATTTTTTTCCTCCAAATCTGTCTGCATACAGTCTGGGACTGTTTTCATAATATCAATAAGAAAGCAAGAAAAAATGTTCTGATAAAATGCAGAATATCCAGTCGTTTCTTTTAAACGGTTCACAATTGCATTTATGAATTTCAAAAGGTAAAGACCTATGTTCCATATTACTGACTTCCTGGCTTGAATTCTACCAGCAAATAAGGACAGTGCTGAGGAAAAGAGAGATAAGTTTTAGGTAGCAGTCAATATATTTTGCATTCTATAATCGTAATATCCTCATCTCTTGTTGCAGTGACTAGATTACTTTTGCTACTTCTTAATGAAAATGCACCTTCTTTGCTCAGCTTAAATACATAATATTCCAAACTTTTTAAAGAGTCTTTCTGTTATACTGCTCTCCGGTATGTGTGCTCAGTCTCAGCTATGACATTTCAGCCTTCCTGAATGGAGCCAATCTATCAGGAAGAATGTATGTTCAGGAATTAAGTTAAAACACCAAATCACAATTTGTTCTACATCAAAGAATAACTCTTGTTTACCTTTTTCTATTTTGTAAATTTGAAGCCAGTAAATATAACTGGCATATTCCTACAGATTCCTATGTTAATCTTCATAAACATATTCTAATATGAATTTAGTCTATATACTTTCTTTTCCAGTTAAATATCTTGTGCCCATGAAAAAGAGAAAAACACTAGTATCCAAATRAAAGAATGTAAGTAAATTGTAGGAATATATCAGAGAATTGTTTGATATGCTTCAAATTACCTCTTTAAAATAACACTGTAACTGCAAATAATCAAGCTTGAAGGGATCGAGATTAGGTTAAAAACTTAAGTATTACTGGTAATACATTAGTCAGTCTTATTTTAGTCAATTACGTAATCTAAGTATCGTATCAGTGTTAATAGACTAAGCGAATTAAATTAGCAGGTGGATGTATACACTTCTCAACTTTCTCAGGGTATTCAACTGAAGCTGAAATCTGGGAATATTGCAGCTGTCTGACAAACAAAGCCTTAATGATAGATATGTTTTGGTAACCAGCAAGTTACCAAAGCAACCTTCTTAAATTTTCTAGGTAGGTGAAGGCTTTTTACAGTGCCAGTTTAAATATATACTATGTAAATATAACCAAGGTTGTGATTAGGCTGATTATTTTGTTGAAGGAAGGCTTTGAAATACTGCTGAACAGCTAATGCAACTGCTGAACAGCTAATGCAACTATTATATGCTTTTGTTTCTTCTTTTTTAATTCTGGGAAAAGGGAGCCAAATGAACGTGGATTTTTATTAATAGCTTTTATGATTCACTTCAGTTACATATGTATCTTGTAAACTCAATCTATTCATGCTCCATGCATAGCAATGGATCAATAATATGCTAGGGAGTCTCTCCAGAGAGACATAATCCTTTGCAAGTCAGTAGGACTGGGCACAGAGTTCTTCCATCACGGACACGGGCATGGCATGACAGAGAATGCTTAGGGTGAATGCTGTGTTTCCAACACACCACTGTTTGCAACTCAGTATGAAGTTAATTTTCTCTTTCAACTTGCATTGCATTTGTCACTATCACATCTGAATACAGCACATGTAAAATAAGCATCAGTTTATGAATTAAGATGACATCTCTTTCCTCAAGAAAAAAGCTATACAATAGCTTGGGTGATTACATAAATCGACCACGTCAGATTGTGAGGCAGCACTTCACAACCCTGGCCAAGTTGCAATGATAGTTTTCATGGAAAATTTACTTTTCCCTTAGTTTGCTTTGGTCATTAGGATCTGCACTGTTATCTCATTTTAACAGCCTCAGGTTTTATGAAATTCTTTTATAATTCTCTATAAGCTTCTCTGTGTACCTTGTTATTGTGGTACGTTCACCCCAAATGGATTCGAGGTAGTTGCAGTTTCACTTACAATGTTGTTTTTCTGACAGATGGTGTTTTCCTTACCCATTTTTAACACTTTTTTTCTTGTATGTAGATATGGCAAGCTCACTATAACCAGAACCATAATGGTTTTAAAACTCTCTTCCTATATCAAGTTAATGCTTGTTTATCCTCAGTTCTGAATATTTAAACAGCATGATGCTTGAATTTTTACAAAAAAATGATTCGGAGCATATGTACTTCTAAAGACCTCATCATTTTGTACAGAGAGCTGCTGAGCATGAATAATTTTTGAAAATAAGGATTTCTTAAAATAAGGAATTCTGCCTTTGCAGTTGAAATGAGTTTTCACTCATGGCAGGTTGATAACAGATTCACTGGATTTCTTAGACATAAATAAAACTCTATTTTTAGATCAGAGATTATCTGAAGACAATTTATCAGGTAATTTTAGAAAAATTAGAGGAAGAAATTGCTGAGATACTGTGAATTGCTGTGCCACCTTTATGGGAGGCATATGTAGTAAAGTATCAGTTAATTAAATGCAGCCTGTGTTACAGGAGTTTCCCATCTTGGAAATTACTAAGAGGTGTTCAATGTAYTCATTAAAATTGAGTACAGCAGAGCTTATTTATAACATTTTAGATTATAACTGATGGGACAAAGATCAAGGTATTTCTGATGTAGAGTAAAAATTATTTTAATGCATTTGATAACAGAAGCTGTATGCTTACTTAACATTTTAACAGCATTGTTTAACTTTCTGTACTTTCTGTGTTAGTGTACTGTAAAGTATGCAGTTGTAGTTTTCCAAAGTCTTGGTTGCTGTTAATTAATAGACTGCTAAGAAACTTTCAGATTATGTTATTGTTAATATATGCAACGTTACAGATATTAGCGTGGGAGAGAAGCCCGTTTGTGGAAGCATGGGCACGCTCTGTGCTGGGATGCTCCAGTGATCAAGATATATGTTGGACATAGGAAGACTGCTGTGTTATTATTCTCTGCCATCTCATCATCTTAAGCTATCTCCTAGGGTTATTTTTCCTATGTACTGCTGAGGAACAAGTAGTTCCTTGAATTTACAGCCTATTGCTTACCCAAGGATTGATTGTTCTTTAGAAAGGAGCATTACTCACTAATCGTCAGTGTGTTTTGTAACCTTTGGAGGAAAGCAGTAAAGATGACGACTAAGCTTTTTTCGTTTATATCTTTTTTTGGGCTGAAGTACTATATTACATATATTAAGACAAAATTCCATATGATAGTTACAAAAATCTCATTATCATTTAGAATTTGACAGGGTATCAAGTAGTACAAAAACATTAACTAATCAGGAATCAGATAACCTCTACCAACTGTTCTGAGACGCTCCGAGTCGTACATATATTTAATTACTTTTACTTTTGTCAGGAGTTTGACTTTGAAAAGGTAACCTAGTGTTAAATACGCAGATAAACAACATTAAGAGTGATCTCTAAATTTATTTGGTACTGTTGTCAGTCTCAGTCCGTTTCTGTATGAAACTGAAGCTCATTGTGTTAATGTCTCCACATTTATCAATCTGATATGAATAGAATTAGGTATGGGGTCAGTATAGTTTTTATATTGTTATTCTGTTCATCTAATCTTCAAGATATACACAAAAGAATAAAACATGCTATTTTTTGCCCTACAGTTCTCCTTGTTGTTGCCGCTGTTTTGAATCTACAAGCTAAAGAACTGGAAGACGTTAAATTTAGTTGAATTGTAAATAAACAGATCTTTTGCAGTCTGGCAAAATGGCTGATAGTCCGAACTGTGATTTGAAAACTCTAAGTCCGCTTCAGCTGTTTGAAAGAGTAACTGAACAAGGAGAGAAAGTCAGAGCACTGAAAGCAGGAAAAGCACCAAAGGTATTTTCATTTCATGTTTTGAACCCATCCTTTTTCAAGTTAGGTCTGTCTTTGAGCGCTGAAGAATATGGATGTTCTGAGATCTATTTCRTATTGTAGTATGAAAAAATTTTGTTAAAAAATATTTATGTCCATTTGGTGAACTGTGGACATACCTGGAGCAAGGTAGTCACTAGCAAGAGCAAAGTTGTTACTGCTGAAGTAAGAACAAAGAGTCGTGGGCTTAGAAGTCTGCTTCAGCCAGTTGCCATGCTATGTGATGGGATCCAAGGTATTTGGTTTTCAAGTGAAATTTCTATCACTTGTATTCTGCCCTGGTTTTAGATTCTTTGTTAAAATCTCTTTCTCCATGCATTATTGTACACATTAGCAAATATGTCTTCCTGTAACTGTACTGACAGCCTCTGCTTAATCTCCCTTAATTAATTTAGTCATTTGCCATTAATTTCAAGTTCCCTATCTGTCATCACTATGTTGGCAAAGAGAGCTCAGTTTTAATATGGGCTTTCTTAGTGTATTGCCTGTGGGAGTAAGCCTTGAAAACTGGGAGTTGAATAAAGTGTTGATCTATTTATTGCTTGTATGAGATGTTACAATAACTTTGTATTAAAAAGGTCATAACAATGAAAGTTGTAAAGAACTTTTTKTTCTAGTTTGTCTTCAAGTCTGTCAATTAATTGTAATGAATAAATTATTTTAAGGTGGGCCACTAAAAGCATTGTAAAGTAAATTGGATAATAATTTATATTGCATTTATATATCTTAGAAATTTGTGCTTAAAATGTTAAGCTTGTTATACCTCTGAAAAGCAGGCAAGCATTTTTTTTTTCCTTAGGCAGAAGTTGAAAAGTGAGACAGAGGTGCTTTAAATATCTTGGCAATGGTGATGCTCTAAATTCTGCCAGTTAGGAAATGGTCACCTGCTATTTGCTTTTCTTTCACCTTTGGCAGTGATGCTGCAAACTTGTAAATAAGGGCTTAGAGTTTATGAATAATGTAATTTAAGTCAAAGCATGGATGTAGGATTTTGAAGGGTTGGGACAGTAATGTAATTGTCTATCTTAAGTACGTTAAGTCAAACAGCTTTTTTTTCCTTTATTCAGGATGAAATTGATGCAGCAGTGAGGATGCTATTATCATTAAAACTGTCATATAAAACAACAACAGGGCAAGATTATCAGGCAGGCTTGCCTCCAAGAGATCTTGTATTAATAAACAATGGTATAACTAAAGAAGAGGACGAGGATTTTGTGGACCCCTGGACTGTGCAGACATCAAATGCTAGAGGCGTGGATTATGACAAACTCATAGGTATAACTCTTTCTTCACTGCTACTAAGAAATTTATGTCAAGTGATCCTAATGACCACAAACCCAGCAAGGGATCATAACAAATCCTGATCAAAACCATCATAGRTATCATTTAATTTATGTCTAATCTAAGCATTCACATGTCTAAAGAATTTGCTGTAGGAATTGAAAATGTCCCAGGCAGGGATCCCCTATGGAAGACTTAAATAGTTTGCAAAGAACTTTTTAGTTTAAAATGAAAGTTTTACTCGCAGTTTGTTTTTTGGCATAAGAACTGTTATTAGAAGTTATGTTAATGAAGACACTGTGACTGAGTATCTGCATCTTCAGTGGCTAGATCCTAGAGCATTCTGACGAGGCTGTAGGATTCTTTGTACCATCTCTCCGCATCTGCCTTGATTTCCGAATTAGGGAGAGCAGGGATGATTCAAAACTAATACAGAAATCTATGAGTGTAATGACTCCTTCACAAGACACACTATCACGTAGCCAAGTGCTGGCTGGGATGGAAAAGATRCAGCACATTCGAAAAACATGCATGTAATGGAAAATTTTTTAGACAGGGATGTTATAAAACTTGCAAAGTTTTGTAATTTAAGAAACAGGGGTTTAGTAATTTCCTTATTTGTTTTACAGTCCACTGTTTTTATAGCTTATTTGAGTCTAGCATAGAAACAGGTGAGAGAACTATTCATTAATTTTTACTGGTGTTGCTTTTTTTTTTTTTTTTTTTTTTTTTTACTAATTGTCAAACTTCAATCCATATTGAATACAGCAGTGAAATTTCCTTATCAGAGGTACATTGCTGGTGTCGCTTAGTAGCTTGTTTCTC
>JAYKAV010002866.1:2448257-2495620 GCA_035582835.1 Phoebastria nigripes
AAACAGGTGAGAGAACTATTCATTAATTTTTACTGTTGTTTTTTTTTTTTTTTTTTTCTTTTTTTTTAAATTATTGTCAATCTTCAATCCATATTTAATACCTCAGTGAAAATTCTTTAACAGAGGTACATTGCTGGTGTCGCTTAGTAGCTTGTTTCTCACAACAGAACATACACCCTTATGTGGCAGTAACCATATATTTGCTTTCGGGAGCTCAGTTGCTAGTGTCAGCATTCTTTTAATTTGGTGTGATGTTATTGTAAGATCATCTCAAATGTGTGTGCAGAAAGTAATAGGAGAAAGAAAAAGTGGGAAAGGGAGAAGTGTGCAAAGAAAAGCACCAGGGGAGGCTTAGATTGGATATTAGGAAAAATTTCTTCACCGAAAGGGTTGTCAAGCACTGGAACAGGCTGCCCGAGGAAGTGGTGGAGTCACCATCCCTGGAGGTATCTAAAACATGTGTAGACATGGTGCTTAGGGACATGATTTAGTGGTGAACTTGTCAGTGTTAGGTCTATGGTTGGACTCGATGATCTCAAGGGTCTTTTCCAACCTAAATGATTCTATGATTCTATGAAAAATACATGTCAGTGGGGGAGAAGGAAGAAAGATAATTGTTAGAATCTAGAAATGGACAAGATCTCTCATCATCTTGTTACTTGTGTAGGAGGTATGGAGAAGGCTTTTTGTTTTCTTGGGGGGGTTTCTAAGTCTTGTAGAAAAGTGGAAAGAGCAGAATACTTGTGTTGGCACAATCTCAAGGTCTTTCTGAGAATGACTAGCATGACTTCACTGTAAATCAATTCTCTAAAGCCATGCTAAAGCCTAACAGCAGTGTCCTTTTTTCCAGTAACTGTTTGTGTATGTGTGTATATGTATGGCCTTYTGATCTACCCTACAGTGGTGGGTTGTGCTGAAGGATTTCTACTTATTTACCCTGCTAGCAGATTGGGGAATTTGATGGATGAGTCATTTTGCTTGTTCCAAGTAACGTGTTGGAAATTTTTCAGAGAAGAATGCTAGCCTAGCCACTTCAGGAAGTGAAACAGTTACTGCTTGTTATTGATAAACTTCCTCCTCTTCCTCCCCCTTTTAAAAATAATAACAAAATGTTTTGTCCAAGAACTTGACATCTGATAGGTCTTACTGTAAAGGAAATCTTTGTGCCACCTATAACCTGTTTATTTAGTAGTGGTACCAGAGAAAGTTGCCAGTGTGTTTGTGTTTACTCAAACATAGAAGAAATGAAAGTGCTAAAAGCACGATGTAATTGAAAAGGGATAGTCTTCTCAAATGGTTGTCCTAGACGTGCACTTAAGTGTATGGTTACACAACAAAATAGCCTAAAGATATTCTGTGAAGAAAGGTTCTGTTAGCTAAGTACTAGACGTGAACATCCCTAGAGAATTTTTTTTTGTTTGAGCATGAGCAAAGAGCAGAGGGATGAGTGAGAGCAAGCTTTGTACGTTAACCCTGCTGATACCTCAATGAGCTGAATGTTGCCAGTAATACAAAATGGTTGAAGTTGGCAGGGATTTTTGCAGATCATCTAGTCAACTCCCCCACTCAAAGCAGAGTCAACTAGAGCAGGTTGCTCAGGACCTTGTCCAGTAGGATTTTTAATATCTCCAAGGATGGAGATCCCACAACCTCCCTGCGCAACCTGTTCCAATATTTGACCATGTGCATAAAATGAAGGTTTTTCTTATGTTTAAATGGGATTTCCTTTATTTCAAATTGTGCCCATTGCCTCTTGTCCTTTCACTGGGCATCACTGAGAGGAGTCTGGTGCTATCTTTACTCCCTCCCCTCCCCTAATCAGATATTTATACACGTTGATAAGATCCCCTCTGAACCTTCTCTTCCCCGAGCTCAGCAACCCTAGCTCTCTGCCTTTCCTCATATGACAGATACTCCAAACCTTTCATCTTCATGGCCCTTTGCTGGATGCACTTTAGTATGTCCATGTCCTTCCCATACTGGAGCCCAGAACTGGACCCAATGCTCCAGATGTGTCTCATCAGCACTGAGTAGAGGGGAAGGTTCACCTCCCTCGATGTTCTGGCACCGCTGTTCCTAATGTAGCCCATGAGGCCATTGACCTTTCAATGGCACAGAGGTGCATTGCTGGCTTATGTTCAATTTCTTGTCTACCAGGGCCCTAGGACACCAAGGTCCTTCTCTGCCAAGCTGCTTTCCAGCCAGTTGGCCCCCTGCTTGTACCAGTGCACAGAGTTATTCCTCCCGGCATTCAGGACTTTGCATTGCCTTTTGTTGAACTTCATGAGATTCTTGTCAGCCCATTTCTCTAGCCTGCTGTGGTCCCTCTGAATTGCAACACAACCATCTGTTGTATCAGCTACCCCTCCCAGTATTGTTTCATCTGTGAACTTGCTGAGGGTGCACTTTGTCCCATCATCCACGCCATTAATGAAGATGTTAAACAGTATTGGCCCCAGTATCAACCCCCTGGGTACATGACTAATGTTGGGCTCCAGCTAGACTTTGTGCTGCTGGTCATAACCCTTTGAACCTGGCAGTTCAGCCAGTTCTCAGTCCACCTCACTGTCCATTTTATCTAGTCCAGACTTAATCAGTTATCTAAGAGAATGAGATGGGAGACGGTGTCAAAAGCCTTACTGAAGTTGAGATAAGCAATATCCACTGTTCTCACCTCATCTACTAGGCTACTTATATCATCACAGAAGGTATTAAGTTGGTCTGGCATGATTTCCCATTCATAAATCCATGCTGACTACTCCCAGTGACCTTCAGGTATTAAATAATGTTTGGGAATGGTTTCCATGATTATTTGCTCCATCACATGCCCAGAGACTGAGGTGAGGGGGACTGGCCTGTAGTTCCACAGTTCCTTCTTGCGCTTCTTCAAGGTGGGAGTGGCATTTGCTTTCTTCCAGCCCCCAGGAACCTCTGCCAGTTGCCATGACTGTTCAAAGATTATTGAGACTGGCCTGGTCAGTAAAGTTACTGTATAACAAATAGTGAGTTATTAGTTTTCTGTATGCAAATATAACATGGTAATGGCAAAGAGGAAAAGTACACAATACGTTTTTAGCAAATGCAAATATGCTTTTGAAAATGGCAGCTCTCAGGACTTCTTATGTACAGCAAGTTGAAAGCTGTCTTTTGGTAAAAGCTAGAACACTAGAGATCAAAAGCATGCTAGGAATTTTTTAAAAGCTTTTTAAGAAGTGGAGACTGTGTCCTTGTTAGAAGCTGTTTAGGAAGGCAGATTCTTAGTGGATAGAGAGTCTAAAATGTATTGAAGGTCCCCATAAGAGGAGATAGGTAGGAAAAAATTATCCAATTTTTTTAATGGGAAAGATGAAGATGGACAAAGAAAAGGGAGTTGTGCAGTCTGTGAATGTTTAATAAAGATATTTACACATTTCCAGTAAAGTGCTCTATATATCAGAGAGCTTTTAATCACTTTCTATGGCAGTATACAAATATTTCTAGGGTGGCTAGCCCCAATTAGTCTGGGTCATTCTCATGTTTTCTGTTCCTGTAAGATTAGCCTCTTACCAGTTGCTATTGTTCTGCTGAATCAAACATTTTCATGTTCATTTGATCTCTTTTTAGCATTCATCCAGATTATAATTACTTTGCCATTTTGTAATGCATTTTATTTGCTAGGAAGAAATTAATTCAGTAATTAAGGTTTGCTTAGGACAAGCAGATGCGATAACGCTTGGAAAACATATGGATTAAAGCAGTGGTTGCTGAATCGTGAATTCATCTTTTTTAGTGACATTTATTTTAATAGGTCAGTGGATGGGCCTGGTGCTTCCCTTGTATGATGTCCTGCTTGATTCACCTGGAGTGAATGAACAATTGTAAGCAGGAACTTGTTTCCCATTGGGTAATGGTGCATAACCCTCCCATTTAGTAATAAATTCCTACTAACTTCAAGTTTACTGACTATATACTAAAGCCTTGTAGTAATGCTGTGCATAACCATAATTCTAGAAGAAAATGAAATGGGTATAGAGGGTCTGGAACAGCAGAAATGCTTACCTCCGAGTTGATGCTCAAATTGGATACATTACTTTTGTCTCCTGTCAAGATTGAGTCTTTCCTTCAGTGGGGGTTCCTGATTTTTGTTTGTGAAAGGCTGTTCAGTGAATAGTTCACATAACAAAATAACAAATAGTTCAGTAGTTCACATAACAACAAACTTAAACATACATCCCCATTTTCAGCCAGAGTGTAGGAGAGGAACTCCCTGTACTCAGGGCTTCTCAGCACCCTGGTGATCCAGGGCACATGTYAGTCTGACTCTTGTGTCCCATCCCTCATAAATCCCTTGTGAGCACTGCAGTCTCAATGATTAGGATGGCCATGGTTTTAAATAGTCCTTTTTGAGATGTATGCAAAGCCTTGATGGACTGAAAATAGCTTCCTTGCTGTGCTTTGAAAACCTGTGCTGTAAAGGTTTGGAAGGCCTCTTACCTTTCCCTTTTCTGGGGAAGTGATTAGTCTAGTCTAGTATAACAAGCCCAGGGTGTCTGAATATTCAGCTTTTCAAATTACCCCAGCGTGCTCAATATTCCTTGCTGCCCCCGTGGGTTAGTTTTCTTTGTAAAATGAGTTGCATTCCCAAGGCAGTACATTGGGTAACCAACACAGGTGGAGAGCTCTGCCTCCAACTGGAATCGGTCTCTCTCTGTTGTCCAGTGGTGTAAACTGTTACGCTGTCCAGCTAAGGATCGTTACCATGCACTAGGATGTAACATTAGAAGCTCACCTGCTCTAGTAGGAAGTTGTAGTCTTTGGAAGGACATTTCAGTTAATTACAGTATCCCTGCAGGAAGGCTTTTAATATGTTACTTGCTTTTGGCTTAAAAAAGAAATTGAAAATTTAGAAGCAGGAACATGCATAAGGAGGGAATTCAAAGTAAACCTGATCCGATGTGGGGCATTCACAGTGATTGTGGTGTTTTCCACAGGGCAGAAGTATATTAGTCATGTAAGTTATAGTTTACTAGCTGCATAATGAATGGTTTAAAATTAATTTTTCTGTTTCTAGTTTCCTTAGGAAACTCAAGATATTTGAAATTTGTCAAATGTCATGCATATGTTCCTGTGGAATGATTATTTCCTGTTACAGCTAGGAAGACCCTAAATGCTTATCCCATGTGGACATGTGTCTTATAACCAGGGAATTTGCCAGTGTAGTCTCTTTTTAATAAGATACTGAGAATAAATGGATGTAGATATTATGTACGTACAAAATGTATTTTTACATCCAGAGTCTCTGTTTTGTTCTCTTGAATACATTGGCAATCCCAATAATTAATAGTGCAAGTTGTTCTAATGCTGAATAGAGCAGAATAGTAGCAAAGAGTAGATTCTTGTCTAGATTTTTTCGATCAAGTCCAAATCATGGAGCATTGACCTGCTTATTAGGGTCCAAGAATTGGGATTGGAGTATAGGAAGCTTTACTGAAGAAATAAAATATTTCCCCAGTTCAGTTTTATTGGGAATAGGAAAAAATACTGCTATTTCACTCTGTCAAAACCTTTCTTCAATGAAATGACTACATCTGAAAATGGTGTTTTATTAATCAGCTGATTCCTAAACCACCAAGTAATAAGTGTTACTTGATTGCAATGAAGAGTATTATGCATTACCTTTTCAAGCCTCTTGAGGGGAGCAGTGTCTGTAATCATAGCCATATAAAAGAAGAATGAAGTTTGCAGAAGAGTATTTGGGGTTGGAAGGTGAAAAACCACATAAACTGAGGGCAGAAAATTTAGATATCATGAAAGGAACATTCAGAGCCTCACAGCCATTTTTATCCTATGGCTTACAGAGGCCAAGTTATTGACCTAAATATATTTCTTTGGAATGTTTTTCGTTCTGAATATCAGTGGTCCTGCTATAAGGAAACTGTGATTATAATCAGTCATGGATGGAGCAGTACTACAGATTGTAAATAGACTGGGCCTCCTAGCATAGAGTTAGTATCAGAGGTGACTGCTGGGACTCCAGGCAAGAATCAGGAAAATCTAGCCATTTTACATTTTACCCAAGACTTGAAGAATGAGATGTCCTTTTTAATCTAGGCTGCATTGGTATGTTCTTGTTAAATCCAAGATCTGGTTGTAGCTATGCTATTCTTATTTTCTTTTTTTTTTCTTTTTTTTTTTTTTTTCTTTCCCTATTTTATTATTATAGTTCGGTTTGGCAGCAGTAAAGTTGACACAGATCTGATCAATCGAATAGAAAGAGCTATTGGGCAAAAACCTCACCGCTTTCTACGTAGAGGAATCTTTTTTTCTCACAGGTGAGTTTTTCTTGTTTTAAAATACAAAAAGGTCCAATTAGGTGAGCATTATTGGGAGAAACCTATGACCAGCAAAATACCATGTTCTTTTACACCAAGGTAAACCAACTGTGTCATTTGAACTTAGCAACTACTGCAGGATTACCCTGGCAACATTTGAAACCCTTGGTTGTATCAGTTTCTGATATGTCCTTACTAACCCCAAATTGAAAAAGAAATGTGCAGGGAATCTTTGCTTTATACAGGTTCCATTTTGACTCTACGTTAGCAGCCAGACAGAGGAATTGGCCTAGGAACGAACCCCAGGGCTTACATGGTGTCACTGCTGATTTCAACAAGGGTCCACATGACCTGTGGATGTATGCATATGTATTATTAGATAAAAAAGGCTCAGGGAATAATCTTAAGCACCAGCCTGCCAGTCATCTACACTGTTTAATTGTTAGCATGCATGGGCTTTTGACCCATGGCAGCTAGCACTTCTCAAATAAGTACCTGAGCATGATTCAGGGCATAATTTAATTTTTCTTTGAGGTTTTTTTTTTTTTCATGGAGACAGAAGGAGACAACACTTTTCTTAAATTAAATAAACAAACAAACAAAACCTTTTTATTTCTAGGACCCTTAACTGTCCTGGTTCCGGCTGGGACAGAGTTAACTTTCTTCCCAGTAGCTGGGGGGTTGTGCTGTGTTTTGGGTTTGGTATAATAGGAGCGTTGATGGCCCCTTGATGTTTTGGGTGTTGCTGGGTGGTGCTTGCACCAGGCACTTTTCGGCCTCCCATGCCCTGCCGGGTGCATGGGAAGCTGGTGGGGGGAGCACAGCCGGGGTGGTTGACCCAGCTGGCCAATGGGGTATTCCGTACCATGCAACGTCATGCTCAGTATAAAAACTAAGGGTGTGGGGGTGCTCTGGGTCCCGGGACGAGCTCGCGTGTTTTTTGGGCACGCATTGGCTTGGCAACACGTCGGTTCGGCGGGTGGTGAGCAGTTGCATTGTGCATTGCCTGTTTTGTATATCCTGTTGTTGTTGTTGTTGTTACCACTGTTATTATTACTGTTCTACTTTATTTTATTTCAATTATTAAACTGTTTTTATCTCAACCCGCGAGTTTTCCTACTCGTGCCCTCCCGATTCTCTCTCCTATCCTACCGGAGCCGGGGCGGGGGGTGGTGAGCGAGCGGCTGCGTGGTGTTTAGGTGCTGCCAGGGTTAAACCACGACGTTAACGTACTCTGTTTTATTTATAAATACGTTTGGCTTTAAAAGCACTCAAATTTTGAATAGAAGGTTTTTGCTGTAGATGTTTCTTCCTGAAGAGTTGCATCATGTTTTCTCTGTTTTTTCTTTAGAGATATGGACCAAATCCTTGATGCTTATGAAAATAAGAAGTCCTTTTACCTTTATACAGGCAGAGGGCCGTCCTCTCAGGCAATGCATGTTGGTCATCTTATACCATTTATATTCACAAAGTAAGTTATTTCTACCATATGTATTAATCAAAACATATTTTTTTCTAAGGAAATGTTGAACACTGTTTATGGAACTGCCAAAATGATACTTTGCAAGGAGTTCTGTTTATTTGAGGTGAATATTAATGAACTTAAACAATGCAATCTTACCTTTTCATTAAAATGATCATAATCCCTGCATCACCGTAAAGCCTTCCTTGCACCCTCAGCCCTGTGGCACTCTTTAGAACTTTTGTTCTTAAAAATGAGTTTGTGATGAGACTCAGTAACATTACTGTATAATGTGGTGCCTGCAGCAGCCAGACACAGAGAAATTGGACTCAACGACCTAAAAAGTCTCTTTGATTTCTGTTTCCATTGCAAATGATGACTGCTATCATATGTACAGGAAACAATAAGTGTGAGTCTTTTTTCCAGGTAAGTTGTCATCATAATCTGTATAAAATGTTTAATTCTGTTCACATAAACATAACTGCATATGCATACAAAGAAAAGAGAAGCAGACCTCTTTATATACTTTTGTTTAAGTGTATAAAAATATTTTAGCTGCGTGATTTATGTCTTCATTTTAACTTACTTTGAGATAAAAATCTTTCTGCTTTTATTAGGTGGCTGCAAGAAGTATTTGATGTTCCCTTAGTTATACAGTTAACTGATGATGAGAAATACCTTTGGAAGGACCTGACAGCTGAGAAGGCATATGAGTATGCTAAAGAAAATGCAAAAGACATCATTGCATGTGGTTTTGACATTAAAAAAACCTTTATATTTTCTGATTTAGACTATTTGGGGTAAGTATAAATTTCTTTAGGGCATTGTAATGAAAGAAAAGTGTCTGTATTTTCTCTCCAACCTTGACAGCCAGCAATGTTTTAATAAATGTATCTAAATTTGAAAGCTTCAAGACAAGTTTTACTACACTTAAAATAGAAACTTACTAATTTTTCTGCTAACATTTTATATGTATACTATTGTCATTCTTGTGATAACATATGAACAAATACTTGTGTGTACAATGCTTAAATTTAAATTATGAAAAATATATTAAACTAGCTAAATTGTAAAAATACCTAAACCACCAAGAAACCTCCAGATTGATTTGTTTAAGATGGTATCAAAATCTTTGAGATGTGTTTACACTTTATCTGTGTTAACGAAAGTCATTTCAGCAACTTGTTGTGGTCAATTTAATAATACAGCATGAAAGATTATTATTTGAACTTAGAGTAAAGTTTAAAGAAGATTTAAGAAAAAGAAACTGCTATTGGAACTGCCTTCTCAGAAGGAAGAAGTTTTATGGCAGAGTTCAGAACTGAAGTTGTGGGCTTTGTTCTTCAATGTGGGTTGATGAGCTTCCTTAAAGACTTGGATGAGAGAATATGTTTTAGAGACGAACTGTATGACGTACAGCCCCCAGAATGTGGAGCCTACAAAGCAGTTTTTCCTCCTTTCACTCCCCTGACTTTCCTGCCTTAGAAAAGTTACATTAACACAGATCTGCCCTGTGGCTGAACGAGGGCAGGTCAGAACTGCTGTTTCTTTTGCTTCGGCTCTTCTGCAGAAATAAAAAAGGAAGAAGTTGCTGAGCTATTTTTGATTTGGAAATGCTGCTGCTGATTTGGTGACAGAGAAAGTCCAGTCAGGGAACTTAGCCTGTAGAAAATGAGAATTTGGAGGATTTGAGCTACTATTCCTTTGGTGAACTGCAGTGTCCTGTATGGGATACACACTGGGGATACCAAGCAACACAGAAGACATGATCCATTCAGGTTGCCTAAATTCACAGAGAAGCATAAGGATAAGTAAACTTCAGGCTTCGTGAGGCATTTGGGTACCATTTCCAAATCAAAATATTTCTGGGTTTAGACAGTTAATTGTGACAAAAAATGTTTGCAGTAAATGTTGGGGGGAGGGAAAAATAAATTAAACTTTCAAGGCATAAAATTATTGTTTGTAAATAATTCTCTAATTATCATCTCAGTGGGCCACAAAGTCTGAAACGGTGAGATTCAATCCTGCAGGTTTTTTGACGTTCTCAGCTTTTGGAGTGAAAGCTTCTACCTACACTTTTTGCTCTTCTTGTTTTATTTTTCCACTTTCTTTCTTACAGGACAAGTACTGGATTCTACAAAAACATCGTCAAAGTTCAGAAGCATGTTACATTTAACCAAGTGAAAGGAATCTTTGGCTTTACAGACAGTGATTGCATTGGTAGGAAATAATATCAGTTACTAGAAGCGATGCTTGCGTTCACTCTCTATGGCACTATTTAAGTAATAATTTAAAGAGATTAGTATCTGCCATTCATGAAACAGATAGAAAAAGCAAGAAGATCCATGTTTCTAGGCTGATTCTAAGAGGGTGTTATTTTGGTTCCTTCAGTATAGAAAACACTTTATAGTAGAATTTCTAGCATGATATCTACCTTTTTGGCCTTAGTAACAGCAAAGTACAAAACACCAACGCTGAAGTGCCCAGGATAGAGAACTATTCTTTTTTTTTTTTTTTTTTTTTTTTTTTTTTTTTTTTTTTTTTTTTTTTTTTTTTTTTTTTTTTTTAATAGTGATTGCAGCTATAGTCAATTATGCCTCCTAGTAATTTCTATGCCAAATTTATATAGAAGCTTTCCTCTTGAGAAAAAGTTCTATTAATACATGCACACATATACATTTATAAAAGAAGTTAAGGAGCGCTCAAAAGCCTAATTATCAAAGTGCTGGATAACTGTCTTCCATTTACTTCACTGTGATTGCAGGTTTCTACCACATTGGCCAAAAAAAGATTCTGTGTCAAAGATGGCATTAAAACCTGGGCGTTTCTGAGCACTAACATCATTCTTTGACCAGTAATTGGGCCTGTGACAGCTTTTCAGCTTTCACTGTAACCAAGGAACAGGTTCCTACTTGTTTTAACAGTGCTCTAATAAAAGTTGGTATTGTGATAATGACTTCATTACATGTTTGGAAAAATTTGCTATTTGCTTTCTGTTCTGAAAGGATTTTGATAGGGAAGCAGGTTGGCCACCCTGTGATTAAGCACTGTATAAAAAAGAAAACTAGACACATCTGAGATGCTTCACGAGTACAGCGTGCATATAGCAATGACTCTAAGATCTTAGAGGGGAACTTGTCTGATAAGTAGCTCTATAGTCATTCTCTCGCAAACAGAAAAAAAATGAGCAGCTCAGAGTGATGATATAGTCAATTGTATTTCTGGGAAGGGTAGATAGTTCAATGATGAAGAGAGTATGCGCTGATGAACCTTTTCTGAAACCTTTGTGATCACAGCCTGCCTTTTTTCATTAGTTTCTATGTTAGTTGGAGGTTTGTTGACAACATAGAAGGTAAAGATGAAAAAGTTTCCTCAGATAAGGCAACACTGCTTGATAAAGATAGATATTGGTCTTCAACTGAGTATCTGAATGATTCACTTGTGCTTTTTACACATTTCAAAAAGTTCTCTCTATTTATCATTGCTTATATTGGCTTCTCAGCTTTTCCAAACATGTTGTTTTCTAGGAAAGATCAGCTTTCCTGCTATTCAAGCTGCTCCATCCTTCAGTTCATCATTTCCACAGATCTTCAATGGCAAGGAGAACATTCAGTGTCTTATCCCATGTGCTATCGATCAGGTAAGAAAATCATATTACTTAATTTGGTTTTCATGGATTTGTTTTTGTAATGTACCATTCAAGTTTCATGGTGGTGTATCGAAACATCTGTAAAACATTCCTGCAAACACATTTCTGGGGCAGAAGCTGGAAGAGATAAAAGGATGTTGTGCTGTGTCCCGACAAAGATGAAGGCTTAACGCAACAATCATGTATTCATGCGTTACTCTTTCTTGCCAGTCTTGGATATGTCTCGATCTCAACCCAGTTCACAGTGAGCTGACATCTATGAAAGCAAAAACAGTAAAATCTATGCAAAAGTATACTGACATGGGGGTAGGAAGAAACTTTTGGCCATCTCCATAGTAACTAGGACAAGATGTAACAAGTTTAACTTGCAGCACAAGAGATTTATGTTGAACCATAGGGAAAAACCTTCTATCAGTAAGAGTAAAGAAGCATTGAAATAGTTTGCCAGAAAGGCTGCAGAACCTTAACAATTCAGGTCTATATAGAGAGGTTGGAAGAAYATCAGCTACAAATGACAGTGGTAGCGTCATTACTTTAAATAAGTATTGTTTCTAGGAATCAAATTCTGCACTGTCTGAATCTTTAGCTATTTTAGTCACAGGGACGGTCACTGGAAGGTGATGTAATTACATTCAACAGCCACGATGTTATGTAGTAATATTATTGCAGTTGGTTTAAGTCAGATCATCAGCACAGCACTGCCAGCTTAATCACTGATTTAGTTCAGATTCTGTGCTGGTTGTTAAACGCTTTGGGAGGAAGTTTGCATCTTAGTCTGCATCTATCTCCAGGCGTACTAAGCATAGTTTTCACAACTATTTGAATTCATGTAAATCTTTGTAAATATGCCTATTAATTGAGGGAATCAGAGTGTACAGCAAAACTATGGAAATGAAAAAAAGGGATTTTGTTTGTTTCTTCCTCTGGATGAACTGGATTTGAAGTAGGTTCTGGAACGTTTTGTGGTTTGTTTGGTTGGTTTTTGAGACCACCTGTTAAGGCATGAATGAGTTAGCACTAATCAGCTTTTAAATCACATTTTTCAGCTTTATTCAGTGCTTTTATTGATGATTGTTCTAGGATCCTTATTTTAGAATGACCCGGGATGTAGCACCTAGAATTGGACAGCCTAAACCAGCCTTACTGCACTCAGTCTTCTTCCCAGCCCTGCAAGGAGCACAGACAAAAATGAGTGCTAGTGACCCGAACTCCTCCATCTTCCTCACTGATACACCCAAACAAATCAAGACAAAGGTAAGAACCTGCAAAACCTGAGAGCGCAAAGCTTTGTAACAAAAAGGAGTGGTGGTCCTCACGGTTACAATGGCAATTTTTTAATGTTTTCTTTGAATATATCTGAATCCTTTTTCCCATACATTTCATGGCAAAGCATCTTCAGGAATTGACTAAGTTATGCAAATTTAGCTAGACTATCAAGTATAATCTTTTGCCTTGCCAACTAGTCTAACAGTACAAACGTTAGCTAGAATAATGTACAAAACATCATGTTTGTTTATCTGGTATCTGCAGAGCAGTGGTGTAAGAATAAGAGCTGTGGTAGCTCATGCTCTAAAAATAAATATTATGTTGCCATAGTTTTAAAATCTGACAGTCCATGATGTAAATCAAATAAACAGCTCTTTCTCTTGACTGCCTTTCCGTGCTGGGAGCACCAAGCGTTGCACAGTGTTGGTTACAACACAGGTCAGACTTTTCCTGCTGCTTGGGGATCTGCTGCTGCCATGCACTCCTCCCTCCAATTCACAAATAAATATTATGTTGAATTTCACCTAAGTTTTAGAAGGCATTTTCTCCTATCCGAGTATATTCCTAGTGCCCCTTCTAGCTCAAAGGAAAATCCCTCTTATCCAGTGTCAGATGATATAGTTTGGCAAAAGTTCACCTGTGTTGTGGTATTTAAAAAAGTAAATAAAAATCAGTCTTTGGAAAAGGATTTATAGGCATGATAACCAGACATGAAATAACTATCTGTCAAAACAAGAAAAAAGATGTGTATGTTATTTCTGCTGTGTGGGCTTGGATTAATTCTCTTATGGTTGACAAACGCATGTGTAGGTCAGATTCTTCTGCAGCCATCTTGTAACTATTCATTATCTTATGTAGAAACTGATTAAACAGTACTGTTTTGAAGAACTGGAATTCTTCATGTGTTGGATTACAATAATTCCAGTTTATTTGCACAGTTACACAGTTGCTTTTTAAAAAAGCCTACGATTTCAAAATAGAGGTTGCATGGTTAGTGGCAATATTGGTAACATTCTTCCATTTTTTTCCTGGCAAGTACCTAGTAATCTGCGAAGAGATCCAAGATGCCTTATGTCCAGTTAATAATTCCTATTTCTGCTATCTTTAAACTAGTTGGAAGAATAACAAAATAATTCTAGCTACTTGGAATATAAAAGCTATAAAGAGAAAATTCTGAACATAATGTAAAGTATTGAGTAATGGAGGACAAACTGAGATTTGTTTCAGCTTCTGAAGCCCATCAGAAACAAGTCTTTATGGAAACAGAGCTTGAGTGAAAGACCAATTATTGTTATGGCCAATAAATAAAAAAATAGAGTAGGAAAGGTGACTTCTGGTGATGGATGAAGGTTAAAAAGAGAGTGCCACTGCTGCACAAAAAAAATTACCATTTACAGCATTTTTCAGATCACTAGTACATTGCTAAGTAATGAGGTTCAAAACTTACAGGTAATAGAAGATGAAAAATTACTAGATATTGAGAAAGGCTGAGAAGCTTCTGGGAAATCCAAGGAGATGAATGGTAACATTATAATAAACTATTCTTATTTCACCTATCAGCACCAAATTACAGCTCAATTATTTGTTTGTTTTCCTAGAAACTGTTATTTAGATTCTAAGTTGTACTAATTCAGGGAAAAGATCAGTGCATCACTATAGATAAATCTTTGAAACCCTCAGTCAACGAGTAGGTGCCAGAATATGTAAAAAATTAACTTGAGATTAACACAGGAAACATTTTGTATGAAACAATAATGTGCCTTCACCTGGCATATTGTATTTAATCCTCTCACCTTAGTAAGCAGACGAACTGTAGAGATGAACAGAAAAAATTTCATACAAAGACTTTCAAAATCTAGTAAGGAGAGAGGTGAGGGGAAGTGCAAAACAATATGTGAAAACTTAGTTTTACAGATACTGAGACAGCTATTCAGGCTGTCCTACAATATAAGAATAGATGTAATGTGACAGATGGCAGTTTGTTTTCTTAAGATATTCATCAGTGCATCACTTCTGTATGTAATTCGTTGCCACAAGACATCATCTGTAACATGGTGGTTACAAAGATTCAAAAAAGCACTAGACAGTCATACAGATAGTAAGAATGTTCAGAAATTGTAAATATGTAACAGCTCCTAGATACCAGAACTAAAAAAAAAATCTACTTCATATGCATGTGTGTCTCTTGGCTGGTTGATGATGATATCTGAAAAGATACAAGAGCCAAATGAAAGCTCAGCTTATGGTTGAGAAATACTTTTTTTCCTCTTCCCGGCAATTTATTTTGTTTAAATTTGTAGGAAGATTAGCATCCTCTGAGAATTCTACACATGTATAAATTTTTAAAATAGGCCAGTGGCTTCTGAATTTACTGGGAATGGGATTAGCAGGTAGATCTATTCACCAGTGCAGTTCACCTGCCTGCAGAAAACTATGCTTAAAAAGAGGGAGGGAGAGTCAGCAAGTATTCCATTTTTAGACCGAACAATTGGGCATTTGTCTAATTTTAGCCATTCTAGGCAGAGTTTTGTAATCTTTAACTTTGCTTTCTCTTGTTTTCCTTTTCCCTGAAAAGAGGAGGAGACTAGGTTCTCTCTAGGATTTCTTCAAAATTCTCCATGCCTTCTTCATCTCTTTCAAAATTAATTTCTTGACTTAGTGAATATCTTATTTTTTCTTACATGAAGTACATTTCCTGTAAGCACAAATTCTATCCAACAGACAACAGCTTCAGCCAAAGGGACTTAAAGCTTTTTTGACTGAATCTTGGGTGATTATTTTTAATTTTTGCTTCATTTTTGTTCTGGTTATGCAGTCTGAGGAGTACGTGTATAGCCGTTTTTCCCTGCTGTATTCTAATGACCTCCTTTTGCCTCCCTGCTTCAGTCCTGAGGCGCTGCATTAACTTGCCCCACTCACCCTTCAGCTAGTCCTTAATATAGAATTTGGAGGATTGTGATACACCTCTGTTTACAACATAGTAATCCAGAATTTAGTAGAAATTATACCATAACATCATTATGTTGTTTCAGATTAACAAGCATGCCTTCTCGGGAGGCAGAGATACTATTGAAGAGCACAGGAAGTATGGAGGTAACTGTGATGTTGACGTATCTTTTATGTACCTGACTTTCTTCCTAGAAGATGATGACAGGCTTGAACAACTGAAGCAGGTAAGTAGCCAAGTTGAAGATAATATTATTCGTTCCTTATTGTGAGGACAAAGCTGTAACTAAGTCCTCCTGTGAACTTTCTCTAGGAAGGTAATTGTGTTGTTATTCTTGTGCTCTCCATCCCTTGCAAGTTTCAATATTAAGACCTCTGTATTTGTTTGTTTGCAATGTTCTTCTTTCTCACAGGCCAATCTATCTCTTTAAAAAAAAAAAAAAAAAATAAAATAAAATCCCTAGTATTTTCATAAGGATCTCTGACACTGTGTAGGACAGTATCTCCCACCTTTCAAATGAGGCCACTTTAGGATTAGTGTTGTTTTAATTGTATAATACACTCTGCCTGTTCCTTATGTGCAAGGTACCTAAATACTCTGCAAAACTACAAAAGCTCGTGTCTAAAGCGTGCTGTTTTTTTGTTTTTTCTTATCACAAGAAATGGAGCAGCTGTGAGGAATTGATTCACTGATCCCAAGCAAAAACTGCTTCATATAAGTTGCATTTTCCTTAAACCTGTCTGGCAGACTTCTGTGCCTGAGGGTGGTAGCAAGACATTTCACTTCCTTCAGCTATGTGGTCATCATCAATACTAGGCAATATGCATTCTCTGGAAGGCAGTATCCGCAGTTGATAGTACCCATGTCACGTTGGTTTATCAGCTTTCTCCTGCTGGGAACAGCTGCAAGAAACTCAAGAGCTGCAGGTTCTTCTCCAACCCTCTTCTCTTTCTCACCCAAGAGCAGGGTCGGATAGCTACTAATCCTCACACAGACTGTTGTAAAGTCCTTGTGGAAATAGAATCATAGAATGGTTTGGGTTGGAAGGGACCTTAAAGATCACCTAGTTCCAACCCCCCTGCCATGGGCAGGGACACCTTCCACTAGACCATGTTGCTCAAAGCCCCGTCCAACCTGGCCTTGAACGCTTCCAAGGATGGGGTATTCACAGCTTCTCTGGGCAATCTGTTCCAGTGCCTCACCACCCTCATAGGGAAGAATTTCTTCCTTACATCTAATCGAAATCTACCCTCTTCCAGTTTAAAGCCATTCCCCCTTGTCCTATCACTACATGCCCTTATAAGAAGGCCCTCTCCAGCTTTCTTGTAGGCCCCCTTCAGGTACTGGAAGTAAGGTCTCCCCAGAGCATTCTCTTCTCCAGGCTGAACAACCCCAACTCTCTCAGCCTGTCTTCATAGAAGAGGTGCTCCAGCCCTCTGATCATCTTTGTGGCCCTCCTCTGGACTCGCTCCAACAGGTGCATGTCCTTCATATGTTGGGGGCCCCAGAGCTGAACGCAGTACTCCAGGTGGGGTCTCACGAGAGTGGAGTAGAGGGGGAGAACCACCTCCCATGACCTGCTGGTTGTGCTGCTTTTGATGCAGCCCAGGATACGGTTGGCTTTCTGGGCTGCAAGTGCACATTGCTGGCTCATGTTGAGCCTCTCGTCAACCAATACCCCCAAGTCCTTCTCCTCAGAGCTCTCTTAATCCATTCTCCACCCACATTTGTGCTTGGGATTGCCCCAACGCATGTGCAGGACCTTGCACTTGGCCTTCTTGAACTTCGTGAGGTTCGCACAGGCCCACCTCTCAAGCCTGTCAAGGTCCCTCTGGATGGCATCCCTTCCCTCCAGCGTGTCAACCGCACCACACAGCTTGGTGTTGTCGGCAAACTTGCTGAGGGAGCACTCAATCCCACTGTCCATGTTGCCAACAAAGATGTTAAACAGCGCTGGTCCCAATACCAACCCCTGAGGAGCGCCACTCATCACTGGTCTCCACTTTGACATCGAGACATTGACTGCAGCTCTTTGAGTGCAACCGTCTAGCCAATTCCTTATCCACCGAGTGGTCCATCCGTCAAATCCATGTCTCTCCAATTTAGAAACAAGGATGTTGTGTGGGACAGTGTCAAATGCTTTGCCCAAGTCCAGGTAGATGACATCAGTTGCTCTTCCTTTATCCACCAACGCTGTAATCGCATCGTAGAAGGCCACCAAATTTGTCAGGCACAATTTGCCTTTAGTCAAGCCATGTTGGCTGTCACCAGTCGCCTCCGAATCTGGAGCACATTTGACTTACTGAGCTGTTTTCCATTAGTCTCCAACCACTGCAACAGTATCAGCCTAACTCTGCTACTGAGCACAAAGCCTAGACCACAGCTAGCAGCTTGCTGCAATGCTGCCTCAGAACCAGATTAGAAAACATGAAGTCACTGCTTGTAGTGGCATTAGTGGAGCTGTTTCAGTTATGGTGCCAGAGGAAGAAGCTTTCAGAAGTGGATACTCAGAGTAAGCAGTATTGGTGTTTTTATAACAAACTAACAAACAAATAAACAAACAAACCCCACCCCCCAAAAAACCACTACTGACATTACAATTCAGTTCATTCTTGTTAACATATTTTACTGTTGCTGAGTGAGCATCAGCAACAGTTACACCTTGAATTGGTATTACAAATGGCTTAATGTCAAGGGGAGGTAAGATTATCACGTTTATTGCCATTTCAAATCACAGTTGAACTGCCCCAGCCATGGTTTCTAATCAGGGCTGAACCAGTCAGCTGTTAGCCTGTGCTTCTAGCTAAAGCATTTTCAGTATCAGAGCAACTGAATGAATTACCAACTGTGAATATGACTACTAGTGTGAACATAGATTCTGAGTGTCTTTGCTATAAAAAGGATACTTTGATCACATCTAATCTCTTACCCAAATGCAATGAGAGAAAAATATGAGAATTTGTACCTCTTATTGCAAAAAACAGCTTAGGGTGACTGTTTATTTGAACTGGGATTCTGAGGAGAAAAATATGCAGTTTCCTGCAAATAATTACAGGATTTCCCAGTTAAATTCTTGTGAATGTAGCTTATTCAGTCCATATAACTTGTCACATATGAAATTGCCCAGCTGCCTTAATCTTTTAAAAGGCAACAAGCAATTTTGCAAGTTACATTTTTAGAGTGATACCACATGATCTTCTAAGGCATGTGCTTATTTTTAAGACAGCAAATCTGTATTTGCTAGGGCCAGGCTTTTAAAGAAATACTTGCCACTGAGTCTTTTTCATACAGCACCATATTTAGCAATCAACACTTTCTTGACAGGCATACACAAGTGGGGAATTGCTCACGGGGGAGCTGAAGAAGGTTCTTATTGAAACATTGCAGCCCTTGATAGCAGCTCATCAAGAGAGACGGAAGCAGGTCACAGATGAAATGGTGAAGCAATTCATGACTCCACGGAAGCTAGCTTTTGAATTTTGAAGAAATGTATATGTAACTTACTACTTGAAAAACCAAAACCGAGTAATTGTAGTCTTCTGTTGTATGTCATCACTCCCTAGTTATGTACAGCCTGCAATCAGTGCTTTATAAATATTGCTTTTAATAAGTTCATTACAATGAATGTCAGAGTACAGCAAAAGTTTAAAATAGGACTTGTATCTATTTAAAATCAGAATATACAAGACAGAATTTCCCAATCTTGCAGAAAAGCATGTCTGTTAGCGCAACACTGTATTTTATTGTATTTCATGTTGAAAATATAAATAAAATTTCCATTTTGATGATAAAGCCTAACTTGTAAATTGTTTTAGATATGTTGGTAAGAGGTCATATCTCAAACTAGTAACTAGTAGCTCCATTTTCTTCTGTCTTGTGTACCTTGGTTTACTAGACTGCATGTCCTTTGGGGCTACTGGGAACATGCTGCACACAAAAAGATAGTGAATGTTACAAAGTAGATTACACAGTGACTTAGGCCTGGCATCAATACAGAAAGAACGGAGATCTGCGAGCTGAACATGGGAGAAAGAATATCAGGCTGGTTTTGCTATTGTCTTCCTCTTTGACCTGAGGCAAGTTGCAGAAATCTCACTGTACTTTTATTTCTGCAGCTATTTAACTGGTCTGACTGCCTCTGGAGGGAGGAGGTTATCACAGGGTTGTAAAGTTCCTTCATATTCTCTGGTGGAAGATAGTATAGAAATGCAAATTTTAGTTTCTGGTTATAAAAAATACCATGTGTTAAATCACGCTGTGAAAATGAAGTTGCTGCTGGACACAGGGATACTTCTAGTACTGTCTGTTCTGTTCTACTGCACCAGGTCATTTAAACTAGGGGTACTTATTTTCTCACTGGAATACATCTTAAAATATACTTTGTTAAAATACCTCATGTAATATTTAATTATCTCCTTTCTTAAAAAGAACTTCAATGTCTTTGCTATGATTTATGGAAGAAAAATTCAAATCATTAGCTAATTTGTTTTAATATGTACAGTGCTGAATGCAAACTGTTAGATCTGTCTTGTATTTATATAGAATAGAAAGTTGCTAGCCCAAACGTAGTCTTATCTACATCAAATAAAAATACCTTTGATAATACAGTGGGTATTGATGTGGTATTTGCAAATCATTTAAAAATATAAGGCAGGCACTTGAATGAGGTGTGAAAGATTTAAACTTTAACAGGTTCTGTACTGTGGGGCCTAGTGGACATATATCAACTGTAGCATTTTTTTTAAAAAAAAAAAAAAAAGAAAAAGAAAGAAAATTAAAAACCCCAAAAGCACACTTTTAATTTGACCGTAAACCTTTGAAGTCAGCTGATTACACTTGGCTTGAGGGAGAAGTTTCAAGGGTGAGACTTCTCACTGACTTCAGTAGACCTTGGATCCACCTCTTAGTACACGAGAATGTGCTGGGCTGTTTGTGCTGCCTGGAGCTGGTGCCGCTGCCTTCCCACCAGTAGCGGTTCTGTAACACAGCGTACACATCCTCTCCAGCAATGACCTTGCATTTCTGAGATGGAAATGCCTGTGTGCTAAGTTGTATATGAAGTGCCCCTGTTAGTTTATGTTTATGCAAGGAACCAAGGAAAGACTGAAATGCAAGGCAAGTTTAGTCTTATTGCATGTGTTTCAAACTTGGGCTGAAAAGAGCAATGCTTAGCTTTTGTCTTTTTCTTTACAGTTTACCTGAGCTGGCATCGCTAATCTAATGCCATTGACTTCAATGTATTAAAGCAGAATTTACCAGCAACTGTCTCTATAACCCACAGACGTAGGATCTCAGTGCTAACAAGTGTTTAACAATCAGTAGAAAAGCTTTTTTTTTTTTTTTTTTAAAGTGGTGGAGCAATTCTTAGAAAAGAAAAATAGTTTCTTAAATCCAGTAGTAAATAAACTAATTCTTGGTTATTGTAGACTTTAATGATGACCTTCCTGTTCTTGCAGTCCACTCTTTGTCATCTTTAAGCTATACATAAAAGATAAGACTTAAATTGACTTTTAAAGGGCTTTTACAAACTCATAATGCAAATTTCTTCTTTAAAATATTACATGCAGGTCTGTCCTGCAAGATTTATTTCATTTATTCAGGAAAGGGAAATATGCTGTAGGAGAAACAGTAGTGTTTTAAATTAATCCATAAACTAAGCATATGGATTAATTTTACAACACAGCAATTAAAATCTGTTTTGAAAGTTCTAGAAAGGAAAGTGATAGCAAAATTATTTAGTATTTGTTTACTGAGCAAGTAATCTGATGAATTCTTACAAACATGCTTCTGAAATGATATCTCAGAGGAGTCTTGGCAAATTCCTAAATCTGTTGTAATTACAATTCATATCCCAGAGGTATTTAAAAGTCAAGACAAGGCAGTCTTCAAAAGCATGCGTGAAATGTCTAATGTTATCAGGCAATGTTCATTACATTTGTTCGTATTTTGTTCATCTCACTGTAATAAAAATGTAGATAAAAGTCTGTATCAAACTTCTTTGATTTTACTCTTTTTTTAATTTTTAAAAGGCTTAATTTACACTTACTCTATTTTTGACCTCTCTTCCTACCCTTTTAGGTGTTGATTTAGTCATCTGATGGAGCTGGTCCTTGTTTTGATGTCCAGTGCCTTTCAAGTAGTGAAATAGGGTGCCCTGTAACCCCCTCTATCCAGTCCTACCAGGTAGACTTCAGATTGCTCCTAGAGCAAGCTAATAAGGGTCAGCTGTCCAAAGATTAACTGGTTGCAAGTCTGGATGTTGCATTTCCCTGTGTACGGCAGCCAGCTGAGAAACAGGGAAAGGTCAATGTGACCCATTTGCAATGAAGCTTCAGTAGGTTTGGCGTAAAGACTGGTACTTAAGTGGAAACATGATACTCCACAATTGCTGCTGTCTGAAAAGCACAAATCCTGAATAGCTTCACGTGGCTCTTCCACAGCCACCGAGAGGTATGCTGAAAGAGCATGCCGGAACCTACTTTGATATTCATAAACATTGTCAGAGAAAACAGGAACTATATCAGCAACATGAAAACATGAAGCAGAATGTGCCTTCTAAAGAAAATTTTCTTTTTTTCAAGGCCCCCAACTTTGTTACTGAAAGAAATCATCCTTACAACAAGCTGCAGTCCCTATAGCAATGTAAACCCAGTATCAGCACAGCAAATGTGGTGTCTTCATTCTGTTAGCTGGCCTTCAGCTAGCTAATTTATCAGAATAAATAGTTCTGTGATTATCAGAGTAGCTGAAGGTCAAGGTAATACAAAGAAATCAGAAAATAAAGCAGTCAGGTTCTGAAATCCAGAGGCCAAACACTCAGCTTGGTGTGTATGTAGAGAAGTGCATAATATGTACAATGTGTCACGTCATTAAACAAAAATGGGTTCATATTTATGTGCGTGTGTTTACAGTACTTATACAGTCAATTCCCGTACCTGTTAGTAGTTTGTATCAGTGTGAATTAGCTGTGAGTTCTTGCTCTAAGGCAGGCTGTCACCCATACACTGTGTATGTATTTTTTTCCAGTAAAGGCTTGTGAACAGGATGGATTGCAAAGTAGTTCCCTTCCTGAAATAAGCTGCCTGAAGATACAACTTACCTCTCGTGTAGCATTTGCTCAGGCCACATGAGAACCTGCTTTTATACGGTGCTGAATACCCTGAGGCTTACAGTTCTCAGGCCTTCGCACTGGCTTCCGCAGTTGCTCYCACTCATTTTTGCAGTTCATCTGTTATTCCTGTTTCTTGAAACCAGCTGTTTTGCAGTTACACCCACAGGAGGAGACATTTTTAGTCATATGAATGCATGAGCCTATTAGGAAAGCTGAGCTACTTTATTTTCAAACCTTGGGCTGACCATGGWTTGTATCAACACTGCCTAACAATAAATGGTTGTTTAGTCTGATTTGCAGGCATTTTTTTACTGTCTCTGTTCAGAGGATGTAATGCCTGAGAACAAGGTCAGCTGAGAATAATAGAGCATAAAGGAGTTTGATTCCAGAAAACATCCAGGCAGAGCTGGGATAAATCACGACCCAGCTGGGACAGCACTCAGTCAAATGCGTCCCTTGTAGAAAGAGGTGAGGGTAGCGGTCTCTTAAGAGCCATCTTAAGAGGAATTCCAAATCTTGAAGACTTAATTAAATCTTCAGTTATAAGGACTTTCTGACTAAAGGAAGTTTGGTGCTGATGCCCCAAGAGGTAACTGGGGGTGGAAGGTTGCTGAGGCCACAAGCACTTCGGGAGAGAATCAGGTTCAGGATTGGGTCTTTCATTTCACCCCCCTTTAAGGTGACATACTCTGCACCTGCCTGGTCTTTTAACCCTGCTCTTGGATCAACTGCAAGAGCTGGATAGACTCTTGAGAGAAAAACTATGATGGTGGTTTGATAGCATGGCTGTGAACTTGTTTAAAAAGCCAATTGAAGGCTTAGATTTCAGGAGGACAGTTCTGGAGCTTTTTACTGGTCTCTGGAGTGGAAGAGGTCCTCTTTATTCTTTTCTAGTAGCACCTGAAATTTTTAAACTTGTCCTTTTAGTACAAGATCCTTTTTTATATGTCCAGAGTAGCTGACAAGTCCTGCCTGCTGCAAAATTGCTGTCAGTGTAGTCAAGGCCATGCTATCAACTGGTAAAAGTGGCTGTGGACCAGAAGGGCATCAAGCCTGAATACGAGAACTCCTTTAAAAATATAGTCTTCCTCTTTCCCTCCAAAAAACACACTTTCAGCTGAATCTGACAGGGGCTGGATCCAGTCTGCTCTAGATGTCATCATCCAGGGATTAAAAAGGAGATAGAAAATATTTATGCTGCTCTTGAGGCGGGATGAGCAAATTAAAGTATTTCTGGTTTTAGGGACTTTCCTTCCGCAGCAATAGTGTGAGTGGGTTTTTTTTTAACTGACACGTTGATGAAACTTTATAACTTTGTGAAGAAGAAATAGTTGCTAGGAAAGTCAGAAATTCTATCAAAATGTACCTTTGGAAAAAAAACATTTGGCTGCTCCTAACACTGTAGTTTAAAGTGAGACGAGTATGCACATTTTAAAAGTAGGAAATCTTAATTATACTCTACAACTTTGCAATTCTCCTTTAACTTGCCTAACCCCCCAGCGCACAGATTTTTTGGCAGCCTTTCCTTTGAGAAGCAAAGAGGTTTGCATCTATTCCCACCCCCCTTCCAGGATGAGAACAGGTTGCCTCCAAAGCTGGGCCAAGCTCCGGAGAGCCGCGGTGCCGGCAGCCTCCGGGAGGGGACGGATGCTGCGGGGCTCAGGGCTGCACAGAGAGAAAATCACATGGCTTCCGAGAACCGTGCCTGGTTTCACTTTCAGGGAGGCCATTAGCGTGATTATGTAAATAGACCATGCCTGCCACTCATTAAATAACGACAGAAAAAAGCAATGAGATTCGTATTTCAGCTGCTACCAAAGGGATGTAATTGTAGAGTACTTTGGGCAAATTACAGCTAGGAAGGAAAAGCTGCAGCCTGAAGCACAAATACCTAAGTTACTCAGTGAATGCAATACAGGCATTACACGTAAAGAGCACACAGTGCTAAATCTTACACAGACTCTCCCCAGCTCTTGCCTTGGTTGTGAAGATMATTTTCTGTGCCAGTAGAAAACAAAATGAATCCTTTACCAAAATCTCTGATCAGACTAGCAGCTTTTTAGAACATAAATATTTGCAAATGTTTCAAGGGCCTAAGCAGCGGCTAGTCTAAATACATTAACGAGATAAAAGGGAGGTTGTATATAAGTCCAAGACTCCCTGATGAGTTTGTAATCCTATAAGARTAAAACAAAGCCGTCAGTCATCCAGCTTTGTGCTGAAATGTCCGTGCTTCTTATGCTGTTCATCAAAGGAGATGGCATGCAGCAGTTGTTTGTGGATRTTGTGTTACAAAAAAACAAACTAAACAAAAACCACCTCTGAACAGAGTGGCACAAGCTACGTTTTGTTTGTATAATGATCTGTAAATCTCAGTACAGCTTCATACGTTACAAACACCACCATGTTCACAGGAAAGGCACGAATGCAGTTCAAACCCAGTCCTTTGAAAAGCACTTTTGCACCCTCCTTTCTCACACTTTCTCTAGCACAGTGGACGAGGCCTTTGTACTTGTGCTGGTCCGATTCATCTGTTTGCATGCGTGATTTGATGACATCCATGGGAGTAGCTAATCCCCAGGCCAGGACTCCAGCGAAACCACCAGAAAGCAGCACAACGAGGAAACCTGCAGGAGTGAAGGGAGGAGCAGTTACCTCAAGCCTTGCACTGATACGGCTACAAGCATCTCAGATTCATTAACTAACTTGATTAACTTTCATGTTTTTCAGCAGTTATTTCATCCAGCTCTTGCAGTTGTGAGTTTTCAGTGATCTCACGCAAACCGTGTGGCCTCTCGATTTCACAGCATACTCATTTTTGCATACATCATACTGGCTCGTGCAGAGGCAGTATCTATTTTAACACCACACGAAGTAGATGTGGTGCTGCCTGGGAGCAGTCACACCCTCTTCAGCTGGGTCTACTTATTTTTGTAATTCTCAGGAAGATGCTGTTTGCTGAATGTCACCTATTTGATCTTTTCTCAAAGTGGATAGTTGTTTTTTGGAGCCAAATCACAACCAGGACACTTAAGTGTCTTTACATTCTGCACCTGGACTTTTATTTTCAAGCTCTGGACTGACCCTGATCCGTGCTCCACAATGGCTCCTGGGATGTTTGTCCATGTTTCATTTCTAGTTACATACCCTATTTCTGCATTAAGAGGATTTCATATCCTCATACTAGGCACCAGAGCGTGCCGTAAACACCCCTGCTGCAGGGAGAGGAGTAGCTGCTGAGGGACAAGGTTGTGCCGGCGAAGCCCTCGCACGCAGGCTGCTGGCACCCGTGCCGGGAGGGCACAAATGGCCCCGTGATGCCAGGAAGCAAACACACAGCAACCCCACACAAGGACCAGATCTGGGTGAGGTTTTATAGGTACTGGGTGACATTTGCTGAGAGCCTGATTTCCCTCTTAGTGTGGTACTAAGTAAGCCATTTTTGCAGGTAGTGCCAGACACTTTCCGATACCTACCTGGTTTATTTTTCCCCGCTGGTGTGAGCCAGTCGCACAGAGCAGAATATGTAAGGAAATATATTGCAGAAGAGGAGCAATCCCTGCAGAGTAATGCAGAGCAGCCCTTGTAGAGACCCCCAAAACCTTCCTCCTTGGCGATCACCTTCAGACAGTGCAGAGATCCTCTGTACTTTGGCTTGGAAACAGGCTGGGGAGATGCGACGGAAGGATGTGGGTTCCTCTGAGTCTGCATGCGAACTTTAGCCACTTCACTAGGGGTCATCAACACAACCTGTAACATGGTATTTTAACCCTTCACATTTAAACAGTGTTTTGATCCCCCTCCTGCAAATTCCTTGTCCCCTACCTTTTCAGGCAATAATATTGCCTGAAGCCAGCAAGTTCYAGCCTCCTCCCCTCTGTCTGTGCTAAATCCCACCCAGCAGCAGCAGGACACGCATGTGAGCTGCACTGTGCGGAGTGGAAGGTGAGGCAGAAATCAACAGGGGATATTAAATACCTGTAGCAACTTATTAAACCAGATAGGCATGGAAAGGGGATGTCCTCAGCTATAGGGTGGCATACATCAAGTCTCTTGTATGTATCTGTATTTGGAACCAAGGCCATAAAGACTTTAAAAAAATTAACCTGTGTTAAGTAGAGTCTTTGCCTGCTAGGAAACACCCAGAAACCCGACCATCTGGACTGCTCTGTGAGAGGATTCCCTGTGACAGGGCATGCATTTCTGCCCAGCACGCCATCGGGGTGCCGGGGTGAGCTCCGCCATGTTCGCAGCACCTGCAGACGCTCACAGAGATCCATCTCCTTATGGGAAACTGCTCCTGGATTCAGCCTCACCTCCCTGTCCTGGGATCATGCACGTTTGCCAGGCAGCATCACTTCTCAGTGATGCCCCGTTGAGTTTTGAGTCCTGACAAGGCAGCGCTGTGTGCTGCCCGTTTCTACAGCGATACCGTGCTGGGCTTGTGCAGCCACTGTCAAAACACCGGCCTGTGCTTTAACACACTGAGTTACATCTCTCTTACATAAGCGTACCGTCAGAGCCACTTGGGAAGTTTGCTGCCTGGGTTGTTTCTCTTCCTTTTTCTGCACTTGCTGCCAAGGTCCGTGTAATTCTTAATAGCGTGTTCTTAAGTGTTTTGGCGCTCTAAACCAAACCCGGCACGAGCTGCCCGGCAGGACTCGGCCACGCTGCAGAGCCGAGCAGCGAGGGGGCAGCGCGGGCAGAGCGTGACCCCCCCCTGCAACAACAAACCCACCCGGCTTGTTGCAGTCCCCTCCGGGACAGAAAACATTCACTGCTTTTCCAGCCTCCTATGTTTGTGAACAAGATCTCTTGTTGTGCTTTCCCTTTCGGCTGTTTACCTACCCGGACAGCACCGGCAGCACCTCCGGCAAGGGAAACATCCGGCTTGGACGGCTTCGCATCTGCAGCCCCGTATCGCAGCTTGCAGATGGTACAAAGGAAGTTTTTGTATGTGCCAAATGAAACAGAAGAAATCACTGATACTGTGAGGACTGATGCAGACACACCTTTGTAAAATCCCCAAATCTAGTTGGAAACAGAGGAGAAAGAACACTTTTAAGAGGGAATGGCCTTGGAAAGCATCTGCCCAAAAACACTGGCCATACATTGCTGAGCCAAAACTTACTCCCATCTTACAGCTCATCGACAAAGCTAAATTTCATCCTGACACTTCTCCCCACAAATGGTTGTATGTAACTGCTGCCTGTCCTCCCCAAACTGCCAGAGGCAGCTCTGCTGCTCTGAAACAAGGCATCTGTAACTGGTATCAGCAATTCTGATGAGAGGTACCTACTTTTTCTGTCCTGTATGTTTCCTGAATGCAGTGCCAAATCCCATTATAATGCCTCTCAGTCTGAATTCTCACCTAGGAATACAGGGGCAACTTTAAAATGCAGGCATCAGATTAAAAAAAAAAAAATCAACAAATGCCATAGCAGCAAACTAGTTAATTAGCCATAAAATAGCATCCCCAAACAATTAACTTTTTTTTTTTTAAGAGAAAAACAACGCAACCAAATAAAGTGAAATATGTTGATGTAACAAAGATGAAAGCATTATCATGGGACTAGTTTTCTAAAAAGGGGGGAAAATGGCAAAAGGGCCTGTGTGTTTTCTGTCTGAGGTCAAGAAATAAAGCTCCAACCTGTACCTTCACTGTGTCCAGCGGATAACCCACTGCTGTGCTTAGGCCACCTGAAACAGAGAGTGTATTGGAGATGGTTAACAGCGCACATTTTCCCCCATCATGGCAAGTCATTAGGGGAATGGCAGAAAAATGCAGCTTATGTTGTTCTTGGCACCAGACTTCTCTCGAGCTCCAGCAATGACGTTTGAGCCAAGGATGACAGAGCAAAATGCGCAGATTTCTCTGCATGACCAAGGCACGCTCAGAGGAGGAATCCAAGTGTCGGGGAAATTTATCAGGAGGAATAACACCACGGTGCAAGCTGGGATGGAGGGAAACACAGAAAGCACTGCTGCGAGGAAAGCTCTGTGCACGCCACCAGCTCTGCGGGCTCTGAGCAGCCCTCTGAAAAGGGACTCGGCAGGAAGGTTGAAGGGATGACTTGTATGATATCGGACTGTTTCTGTTCCCCCTCTCAGCTTAGGCAGTACAGCATCTTTGGACTGTAACCAAGCACCCTCACATGAGGTGCAGAGCATCCCCACTCACACGAGGGGTCTCTGGAGTGATTTTGGTGCTTGACTTGGAAATATTAAGGAATAAAAGCAGCGGTCACAAGGACATCAATAAAAGAGGGGTGGTCCTCATGGATTACAGGTTCTCAGCAGTCTGTCTTGAAGACAGGAGAGGTATTCCTGCTGCCTCCTGCACGCCAGGGACTGGACATGCCCTGGCTGATGCTTACAAAGCACATCTAGTGCCTTGGGTGAGGAATTCATTGGGCATTAGGGTCCATGGCACCATGCCAGGCTAAGCCTCTGAAGTGCATCTCCTACGTGCACCAAAGACTGCTGCAAAAGCAGAGCAAGGAGCAAAAGCAAAGGTTGCTTGGAGCCCTGGCAGGCTGGTGTGACACCAGGGCGCAGCACAACCGGCGGCGCTGCTCTGCGGTTGAGACCACCCGCCCTCCGCCGCTCGGGGCTCAGCAGGATTAGGGGGCAGCAAGGGATTAGCGCCGGGCATGCACAAAGCCAGCGTGCTCAGCAGCACGCCCCGCACGCCAGCTGACCGCAACTCCCCGCCTGCAGCAGTGATGGCACGTCCAGCGTGCTGGGGGGGTTTGTCAATCCTCTATCGACACCCAGGCTCATTTTGAGACCTTAAAATAGCCACTGGAGTTGGAAACGCATTAATCCTATGAGACAAAGTTACTGCCTTAATGGCAGATAAGGAGAGCAAAAGAGCTCCAACACGGACTTGTCGCAGTAACAGATCACCCACTGTCCCTGCCTTTACCTCCGCTGCATTTCTCAGCTCTAATCTAAATGCATCTGTTGGCAGATACAACAGACGATAAAGGGTCTGACTAGCTAACTTCCTCCCAGTACGTCAACTGCCAAGTCATCTGAGAGGAAATCAGGCTGGGGGACGACAGAACTGTATCCATGTGAGTTATTTAGACAGAGATCAAGTTCATGGAAGTGCTGGATGAGCCCTTCAGGGAGCCAGGCAGTCATAGATACAGTGCATGTCTGGTGGCTCACAGGTTGGAAACTGTCTCTCATTGAGTCCTTCTTTAAAAAAAAAAAAAGAAGATACTTAAAAAGGTATTAGTTGCTGTGGGCATTTCACTAGGCATGTTCACCTGTGACTACACGGCTGCTTGGGAGCTCTGGAAAGCTCTACTACATTTCGGAATAGTAGTGTGAGTCACCAGGAGACAATCCCAAAGTGCATTACTCAGAAGAAAACAACCAACAGCATCTTGCTTGAAGAAAAATGAGGTTTGTTCTGCAAAAATCTCTATCAAATCTGCCACCAGATAAATGGCAATGAAGATGAAAAATGGCCCAAGAAGCCACCTTCTGTATTTCAAAACCACGATGAGATCAGGTTGGAAGAGAGATGGCGAGAGGGAATACACAGGCAGAGTAATACGGCTCAAAGGAGCAATGCCTCTGGTCTGAGCACAGTCACAACGCACAAAGTCACCCGGGGCCACCTGTACTGTCCCAGATTCCCGGCCATCAGCCAGAGGCAGACAGCAAACACGGACCCCACCAGCCAGGGAAGAGCAGCACGTAAGTGAATGTCAGCGTGACTGTGCTGACCTCAGAGGTGCGGTCCCCTGGCCCAAGAACCCATCTCAGATGGGAGGATTTGGCATCGCATCAGTTTCAGACTTCCTGAACCTCAGAGGCAGTGGATGCGGGCTGACCAGATGCTGGTGACACAGGGGCACACCTAAGCCACCGACTGGCTCAGGAAGGCAGGAGCTTGGCTCATGCACATCAGGTACCAAGGCTGATTTGGGTCAGTGTTGAACAAGAAGCGTCCTCCCTTCTGGAGAAATTGCCCTGTTCACACATTAAGATGCAGAGACAGCAGCAACATAGGCAAAATAAAGAAAGTTTGCCCCAAACCAGCCTGTTTCCCATTGCTTTCCAGTTCTAGGGGCTCACCTTGGTGCCAGCAAGGACCAACATCTCCTTGGAGGAGACCATAAGGGTAAATTCTTCACTGTTCCCACCAAAGTGGAGATGTGAGCACCTCAAACCTCTGAACAACCACAATCTGCCATGAACTGCGCTCCTTAAGAGTCAAAGCACTCCGAGCAGTTAAGTTTTCAGAGCTGAGGTGCTCAGCCAAGCCCATCAAAGGCTGAGGAAGAAAGGCTCTGCACAGTGTCACGCGATATAAATAGCCCGGGACAAAGATAGCATGACCCACACATGCCCTGTTTGCACTGCAGAATCGAACAAGGCCAGCAATGTATAGCATGCATACAGGAGAGGGATCCTGTGGGAATCCTGCTGCATAACACTGCACCATTTCTGATGAAAATAAATGGCAAAACCAGGTGAATGATCTTTATTGGGTTGTAGTGAGCCATTTTTTATGCCTACTTTATCTGAGATGTTCTCGGGTATTGTGCAGAGGTTGCGACATCCCCTACACACACACACAGAGTGCAGGGTCAAAACTGGATTACTCACAGTCTATTCATGAGTCAGGCCACTTCGAGCAGGCAATTCAAATAAGGAGGGATCCTGGCAGGGTGGCCACTGCAACGGCAATCAGCAGAGAGCAAGCGGCAGCCGTACGGAGCCCACCGGGCAGCAACAGCTCCGAGCTGTTGGCAAACGCCTGGCTGAGAGACCCAGGGAGAAGCAGGGATTGTGGTCCATGTGCTGAATGGGTAGACAGCAACTTCCAAAGACCTTTACTTTGCGAAGAGATAGGAGCATAAGAAGTGCCCCATATCCTAAACAAGCTGAACTCCATCCAGTAACATGACCCTGGCAGTGGCCAGCAGGAACTGCTTTAGCTGTAAGGACAAGGAGACAGCATGTTCCCTCTGTAGGTGGACTGTTTTATCTACCCTTGGACTGCATGTGACTGGTGTGTAACCTTGCAGCAGGATGTAGAGAAGCCAGGGCATGCTGCAGACCCTGCTGCTCTACCCCGCCCTGGGTGAACCTCAGCTTCCCCTTCCCAAATCTTTGCGCCTGGCACAAGAGTCAAGTCATCCCCTAGTCATCAACAGCCCTAATCGTCAATACCTATCCCCTGCTGTGGCCCAGGCTGCTGCCATAGCAGGGCTAGAAAACACACATGGGATCACAGGAAAATTCAAGTTGGAAGGAACCTCAGGAGGTCTCTAGTCCAATCTCCTGCTCAGCTTTATTGGCCAGAAAGGACATCCTTATAGATGAGCTGCTTTCGAGGACATCCAGCCCCATTTGGTGGTTATTGAAAGTTTCCGTGGTCACTAAGCCTGTTTCTCTCACATTGTTTCCATCTGGAGTCACAGCAGGTCACTGTTTCCCGGGCTGAAGATACTGAGCTTGTCCCATGGCCACAGAAACAATAGCTCAGAGGAGATGCACAATATTTGTGCAGGTGCCTGAGCCAGGCTGGATCATTCCATGGGATTCAAAAGGGCAGCATCTCTGCTGTTTTTCAGAGGTGCTTAAGCCATGCTTTGTCCAAAACACTCTGAAAACAGGTCAAGGTGACAAGAACGTAATTTACTAAACAGAAACTCTGTTACTATCTGTGCTGCCTCTTGAGTTGTTTGATGCACTTCAGCTGGCTTTGCAGCCTCCTTGCGAACATGAAAACTGCTTCAGCTCTAACAAACATAAGCCATGAAATAAGCTCAGCACCAAAAACATCCCACTTCTCACCGGAAAGCTGTCCCACCCCTGGAAGCTGTCCCAAGTTGGGGTAGGGACCATGGCCCTGAAGCCCTGCCCAGGCACCTTGCACATCTCTGTGTGCAAGCTACCAGCAGGGAACAGCATGCCAGAAAACACCCCTGTCTGCCAGTGAAAAGTTGCATTATCCCTCTTAGAAAAGCCCTGAGCTGGACATAGATGACAGGATGGAAAATCTTGCTCTCAGACATGCTGAGGTCAGCAAAGTGCATTAAAACAAGCAAAGACATTTCTGGTCCCAGCTGGAGCTCCCCAGCCTGCATCCTCCCAGGCTGAGCCTGTTTCCAGGGTGCCCATGGGAGACACTTGCTGCATGGCCAGGCAGCACACGATGCTGGTGCCCGGACAGGGGGGTACCGCACAAACCACAGCTTTGCATGGGAGTCGGGGCAGAGGGCTGGGGAGAATGGCCACTTCAAAACTGTGTTTTCAACTCTCCACGTTCCCTTGCAAAAGAACTTTATCCTTAAGTGGCTCAGCTCCAACTGTGCCAACAAAAGCAAAGGAGCCCAAGCAGCGAACGCAATTGTCGTTTCCCCACCATTAACATGAAATCTCAGAGGAGTTTTGGTGAATCCCTCCAGGATGGACATCCCGTTGCCAGCCCTAGCACAGGGCTCCCATCTCCACTGGGTGCTCTGAAGTCAGCAAGGAAAGAGGAGGAGAAAGGCAAGCTGTCGTGGAGGGGTTGGTTATATCCCACTCTCCCAGGAAGGATCCTTCCTGAGCAGGGTCCCCCAGCACCCCGGGAAGGCCAACACCCCGAGCAACAGGCACCTCTGGGGCTGGATGCCACTGAGATGCCAAACCTCGCCCCACTTGCACATTTTGGGTGACGAGCAGTAAGGGGCTGCAGGGTAAAACTCATCGTGGTCCTTCCCAGGAAATGCACCTCTGCACCAGGACCGCAGGCTGCTCCTGGTGAAGGAAACTGCCAAATTTCAGCAGATCTCAAAGTGAGATCTGACATGCAGGCTTGGGCTGGGCATCTCAGCCATCTGGCACGTTTACCTGGCCTTTCTGGAAGTAGCGACCCCAAGGCTCTTGTCTTGGTATTTGATACTCCGCTAAATCTGACAAGATTTCAGAAAAGAAATGAGACCAGTGGCTACATTTTGTTGTTTAAAACAAAGCTGGGTTTGAGTGCTACATGCTCTAAAAATGTCTAGAATTAAATTACACTTTTATCATTTTACTTTTTTTATATATAGCTAACCTGCTTTCTCCCAGATCAAAGCCTGCTACGTAACACGCCTGCACTGAAATTACCATCATAGCTGCAAACTCGTCTTAACCTAAGATAATGCAAAAGTCGTTCATTCAGACCTTCTTCACTGCCAAAAGCCATGCCTCTACCCCTCCGGTCTCACAAATTGCATCCTCAGCCCTCCAGAGACATGACCCCGACAGCCTGCCAGGACCCCCAGGCACCAAACACATGAGGTTTTGCTGCCCAGGCATTTCGTGGTTTAACCCCAGCTGGCAACTAGGCACCACACAGCCGCTCGCTCACTCCCCCCTGGTGGGATGGTGGAGAGAATCGGAAGGGTAAAAGTGAGAAAACTTGTGGGTTGAGATAAAGACAGTTTAATAGGTAAAGCAAAAGCTGCGCACGCAAGCAAAGCAAGACAAGGAATTCATTCACTACTTCCCATCGGCAGGCAGGTGTTCAGCCATCTCCAGGAAAGCAGGGCTCCATCATGCCTAACGGTTACTTGGGAAGACAAATGCCAACACTCCGAACATCTCCCCCTTCCTCCTTCTTCCCCCAGCTTTATATGCAGAGCATGACGTCATATGGTATGGAATATCCCTTTGGTCAGTTGGGGTCAGCTGTCCCGGCTGTGTCCCCTCCCAGCTTCTTGTGCACCCCCAGCCTCCTCGCTGGTGGGGTGGTGTGAGAGGCAGAAAAGGCCTTGAGGTTGTGTAAGCACTGCTCAGCAATAACGAAATCATCCCTGTATTATCAACACTCTTTTCATCACAAATCCAAAACACAGCCCCATACTAGCTACTGTGAAGAAAATTAACTCTATCCCAGCCAACACCAGCACATGGCGTTACTCGCCAGTTTGTATCTGCACGCAACATATTCCACTTTGTCTCTTCCTACCAGAGTTTTGCCCTGTCCCGCTGCAATTAGACTGGAGGAGATTGCAGGGCAATGACCTCAGCTGACCAAATTGCAGCGCTGCCTCTCCAGTAGCTCTGTGAACCTGCTCTGATGACATTTTCCATTTAATAAAGAAGAATGCACTTTTAACAAGCAGCCCCCATTGAAAGACTCTCAGCTCTGCCATTGAGACCTGCCCGTTAGCTGAACAAGAAGGAAACACAGCGATCTGCTTTCATCAACAAGCACTACTTTATGTATTTACCTCCAATGGCCCCGGCAATGAAATCCATCCAGACTCAGTCTGCTGCCTTAGTTACCCTGCTTAAGCGTTAGGGAGGTAGAAGAAGGGAGGATACCGGTTCGGTCTTTCCAGAGCCCCGCAGGTCCTTCGGAGACAGTATGATTTGCAATATGAATCACCTTCCTACTGTCTTCTCTTGCCTCTGGAGATTGTGAGCCTTGTGGATACTTGATGAATTTGTACACTGGAGGCAGAGACGGGAAGCCTGGAGCTGTTCCAGGAACACAGTGAATAAATAATCCTGTGAAGCCCTGCAATGCTGCGCTAGAGCCGCTGTTCCCAGTGCCTTTCTGCTTGGAAAATCACAAGGGGTGGTGCCTTGCAGGGTAACGCTGGCTGTGAAGGGGCCATTACTCGTTGTACTTATTAACCCCAGAAGACAGCCTTGCACACTTGTTAGCCAGAGGACACTCTTGCCCTGCGCCATGGAGAAGTGGCATGGGTGGCTGTGTATGAGACGCCTCCTCCCCCCATCCCAGCCCACCCTTCCTCCTGATGGAGCAGACCCCCTTCTCATCAAGCAAAATTCCTTGTGCCCTTCCCAAGGAATTTTCCTTGGCTTTCTTAACCCACACAGCTGACCCTAAACCTCTACCCAGATCCCCAGGGATTATTACCTGCTCATTGTGTATACACGTGGTGAAGCCCAGAAATTAATCCAACCACACACAAAGTGTTTGCTTCCCTTTCAGGCCGCAGGGCAGTTTTCCCAGCCCCTGGAGGAGCTCTGCTTCTTCACTTCTTGCTCAGTCTCCCAACCCTCTTTCCAATGTCAGCTCCTTGCTGAGTTCAGCGGCGGAGCAGGAATCACTATGGCTGCTGCCCGTACTCCAGTGTTTTGCCCTGCAGAGGAGATGGGAGATGGATTTTTCCAGGAAACTGGTCCAGCAGCTGATTTTTTTTTTCCTAATTTACACCCAGCACAGGGTGGTGATCTCAGCAGGGGAAAGAGAAATGCACAGAGAGAGACCTGCTGGTCACGGGGAACCAAAAGCTCAGGAAAATGCCATATTGCCTATTTTTGCACAACAGCCCCGTACTGGAGGGCTGCCACATCTACACAGGAGAGGTTAAGTTTTGCCCGGAGTGAACCTGGAAACCAAAGTCCTGATGCAGTGAAGGGCTTGCCAAGTCGTGACCTGAATTGTACTCCTCTTGAAGAGGTTTCCCCGGGTCAGAGCCAAGGCACATTGGCAGCAGAGGGAAAAGAAAATTTCATGGCTGCTGCCTGCCTGGGTCGGCTTCACAGAGGAGCTGAGGACTTTAGTCCTCAGTGCTGTCTCCCACACATTTCACAAGAACCTACTTCTCACTGAAGTGCATATTTTGGATGGACTGGTGTGTCAGTGACATATAGCACAGCTCAGTGTGAGGGCTCAGAGTTTCTGGAAACTGAAAATTAAAAGATTTTCAGCAACTTGCTTCCCATAATTTCTTACACGTCCTTCCCTGAACACTTTCTGTGCTGGAGAGAAGAGTTTATTCCAGTGTAACATCATGCAAGGACAGCAAAAACTTAAAACCAGAAGTAAAATATTATCTAGAGAGATAGCAGTGTAGCTGCTAAAACACACTGGGTTATTCAGTAGCCCTTCCTTGTTACACCTGATGACCATATAGGAGTTATTAACGGTTCATCAACAGTCTGTACGTGCCAAGTGTGGGGAAAGGTGCCGTTTCCACGTCTCCCACAAGCCATTCCCTGTTGCTGTCCTTGCGGGCCCCCTCCAGCAGCGGGACCGGGTGTGGGACCTGCCGTGTCAGTGACACACGGGGACAAGGACACAGTCCCCTGCAGAAGGGCAGCCCGGGAGCCTACAGCCTCCTGGTTCCTGCAGGGATCGGGCAACCTGCTGAGCCGCTCCAGCCCGCGCTGCAGCAGTCACCGCTGCTGTCGGGACTGCTGCTTAGACACCACTGTTTAATATTGCTTTTCTGGGACCTGCTTCGAGGCAAAGTGAAGAAATTCATTGCATTCCCAATATGAAAGTGTCGCCATGCGTTCCCTCCCATCACATGGCCAGGGGTGTCATGTTGGGGGGGATTTTTCTACATCTTGCAGTGACTGGTGCAATATCAGCAAGAAAATAGAGACTGGCTGGTGTGTCACACTGGCTGACTAAAATGTCAGGACTAATAAGTGTTTCCCATGAAATGTCACAAGACCAAGCAAAATTTCTACCTTCTTTAGCTGAGCTGAACAGCTCAAAGGGAATCTTCCTCATGAAACTTTCTGAGATTGTAAAAAAAACCCAACCAACCCCAAAACCTTCCCTTTGCAACAGAAAATTAACCCTTTTTTTATTATTATAACCTTCATTCACACCAACTCTTCTATCAAAATGTTAGTTTGCTTTATATAGCACAAAGCTGACTCCAGATTCAAGCATTTTGATAACCTTCTGATAATGGTTTTGGTCACTTCAATGAGGTATACCAGGARAAGTCACGTTTTCCACTTGACTGGAATTGCTCTGCAAACAGAGGCTGTTTAGAAGGCAGCCATCTGAAAGAAGAATATTTTGGGACTTGAGACGTTGCACCTTGTCCCGTGAAGGTGTCACTGGGGGCAGCCGGCTCCAGAGGAATGCATGCACATAGCTACTTCAGGGACATTTGCCTCAACGGGGGCTTAGCAGGGTAACACGAGCCCCAAGCAAACACAGTCACCACTACTGTAGTCTCCAGTCCTTTGCTCCCAGTGTCTGGCCAGGACTTAGAGGCAAATAGCATCCACTGCCATGCTCGTCAGCAGTGTGTCACCCGCTCAGCATGGCTGCCATGCGACGGCAGCGAGGGCAGAGCCTTCTGGAAGAGGAGCCCCGCACAAGTGTTGAAGTGTTTACACATGAGCAAGTATGGAGGAAGGTGTAATTCGGCATGAAGGAAACCCCAACTGAGAAATGAAACCTGTGTTACTGCGTTTGCTGTTACTTGCTGGCACGCCCCGAACAGTACAGACCAACTCCCCTCTAAAGAGAGCGATCCTCAAGGCAGCAATTCAGCCTCCTTTACCAGGAGTCCTCCTAGAGATGTAGAGTCCTTGAGGTCTCACTGTCCTTCACACCTTGCTGAAGGAGCTTCCTCCTTCATTCCCTCTTCCCCAGGTTTCAGAGATATACCAGCTCTCAGATACCAGCCTCATTAGAAGCGCTTACCAGAATCCAGCCCCCCAATGCCACAGGTCAACAGAGACAGCCCAAAAAATCCAGCCCAAAGAAATCTTGAAGTATCAGGAAGATCTTGAAGATCAAATACGAGTCGTTCCTGTCACCCTTTGACACAATGTCCAAGGACTAACAGAGATCACTGCTAGTCCAGCTTGCAAAGAAACACCATGGTCCACATCTATGCAGGGATGAGCGAAAGCGCCTGGTCTCAACCCAGGTGGTCTCAAAGCATGCCCTAGGAAATGACAGACGAACCGCATGCTTTGAGCCTCCACAAGGGATAGTACTCCACTAGAAATAACTTGCAAGTCCTTTCCTCCAGTAGCAAACTGTTTAAGAGCTATTTGTTCAAAATGGGTGAATTTCACAGGGGATTTTGAGAAAGCAGAGCGTGGAAGGTGCTGTCAGATGAAAAGACAGATCTGACGATATGAAGCAATCTGCAGGAAATTATGAAACTAAGTGATAGAAAAGCAAGGAAGGCCTTAATTTTGCACAGTGCGTGAGGGATGAAACACTCCATTTGCTTCGCAGGAGGAGGCAGCTGTCTGCCCACCCAACAGAGAGAACTGCTCCACGGCTAAAGCAGCAGCGGGGTTAGAGGACTGGTACAAGTGTATGGAGCAAAAGGAAAGGTGGAGAGGGAGACTTTAGGTAGGTAATCAATGTTAAGTAACATCTTTTAGGTAAGACAAAAAAGCAGGGGCATCCCTTTACCCCTCTTCTTCCACAGATCACTCCCAGGACATTACCAACTCCATCCGTCCTGCAAAGCGAAAGAGAAGCCTGTCCTCTTCTGCCTCTGCAACCACCTGCTAGCTCGTCAAGCCAGATTTGCTGAGAAAATGTCCCTGCCTCATTTCCTGCCATAACATGCTGCATTTTCTATTCCCCTTGCGCTATGCGATATCACACTCTCATGCATATCCATTAATTCCTGTCCAATTTATTTTGGAAAAATCCTTGGCTGAAGAGACTGTTCAAACAGCGTTACCCCGCTATGTCACTGGGCTGTTTGCACATTGCGGAACAGGAAAGAGTGACACCAGCAATGCTGAGCTGGCAGAGCCTGACGCTTGGCTTGCGTGGTGGTGGGTGGAAAGGGGGGTGGAACCTCCTGGCTCCAGCTGTGTTACGGATTTTCGAATCAAAGTGTTTCATTGTCCTTTATCTCAGGTACTAATGAAAAGCCAATAATTCCAAGGACTCAAACATTCGCAGCAAGAATTTCACAGCAAAACAAACAAAACTGGTAAGGAAACCACTCTGAGCATTGGCAACTGCATTGCTTTTAGCCAGGGATAAGTGATCAGTGATTTCACCTCTGGAAAGCTGATATAAGGCTGTAATGTTTCTACACATGTTTCCAAGGGAAGGGAAAATGTTAGATTTTCAAGGGGATTGAAGATGATTGCAGTAATTTAAGAAGCGACACAGATTTTCTGTGTGGCTTTGGGCAAGTCACTCAACCTCCCTATACCTAATCTTCTCATCAGCACAACCGGTGTGCTGTATGTCCACTGCCATGAAGTCACTGCAAGGATTCAGGCACTTCTCAGAGAGCCACAAGTCTCTGTTCAGGAGTAAATCCTGGGAAAAGGTGGAAGTAACAACATTAGCACTCACCCTACACAAACACCCATGTGGGGGGAAAAAAAAAAAAAATATATATATATATATAAAAAATGGCATTGCTCTCATGGTTCTTTTTAAGTGTTATATAACTCTTCCCCCCAAACCCTAATCTTTACAATAAGAAAGAGGAAATGTGACAGTGCACCACCTCAGTCAACTCCYGTAAAGGATTTTATGCCAGCCAACATTGCTAGCACTTTGGAAGGACTCCTGGCTGTGATGGAGGGAGGGGATGTCAGGACTGTTACTGACTTTCCAATGCACTTTGAGCCTCTTTCCAACCTCTTGCACATTTTCTGCACTTTAATGAACAGAAGATGTAGTCAGTGACCTGGCAGCAGGCTTGGAGAGCTGGGAGCGGAGGGAGGCACCCACCTTCCCCGCCTCCTCTTCCCCACCAAGCAATAATGTATTCTTTATTTGTCAGGATGATATTCACGTACAACCCTCAACCTTTTCAGAAGGGGTAGTTCAGGTGATAGGCAGTAAAACATAGCTGTCATGGCAGGAACAGTGACAAGCCCCAAATCCATTGATGATGCTGTTGCAGTATCAGTGCTCTCTCCAGCGTCTATGTCTCTGTATCTTTTTCTCCAATATTCTCAAACTGTCTCCCTCAGATCTCTGCTGTACAGCAGTGAAAAATGTATGAGATGCTACATCATTTTGACTAGCCGACAGTCTTTCTTTCTTCCCTTTGGAACTACCTGATTTGATGTGATTTAACAACCTCAGAGCTACTTGGAAATTTGGAAGAAAACTCAGCTCTAGAACTATAAAACATTATTATTTAGGACTTTGATATCAGCTGTTAAAATCACGTGGGAAAGATTGTTATAAAGATACTTAACTGGCAAATCTGGCACCAATGAGTTCGGAAAAGAGAACTTTTTCAAAATACCAGCATTATTACAAGCTTAYGTTAAGAGGGGATATATACAAAAGGATTTAAGATTTTTTATCTTGCAGGAGTGGAAAACAAGTGAAATTACACTGAATTAATTAATGCACTCAAGCAAAAACAAAGCATCTCCCTTAAAAATTCTGCTACATGCTACAAAGCAGGTTTAATTCCAGTGAAGATCCCCATATTGTTGGGCCAAAGAGCTACGGATACCCATGCTAGCTTGATCGATACTAATTCAGGGATCTCTGCCGTAAATCTTTGGAAGCAGTGTACACAGTCCTAGTAGAAATATAGACCCATTTCATCAGCAAACGTTCAATTCTGTGCCTCCAATATTAACCTGACCTTTTCCATGGGCTCGAGCTGGAGCAAAATTTGAGGTCTAAGCCAGAAGTTTCCGTAGCTTTTTCAGTAACACCCCCAGCATTAACAAAGAATACCCAGACACCAGTACTAACAGTACTGGTCTCGGAATATCACATGAAGTTCACAGCCTTGCTTATCACTCTTGTCTTTTCCCTGGCATTAGTTCAGGAGCCATATGAGTGCCCATCTCTCGGAGTACTTGGGAAGTTTCTGCAAAGGCACATTAGTCRTTCTGCTAAGCCTGTTCTTTCATTTTCTAAGAAATGGGTGCCTTTTCTGTATGACTAATGCAACAACGAACATATTCCACATGACAGCTGGAAGCCCACATATGACCCAGCAGGAAGCTGCCTTGAAGACAGGCCACGATATTAAAAATATGTCTGTACATAAACCTTAGTGACATTGCCTCACATCATATTCCCGCCTTTTTTTGGCTCTCTCTTCTCATTTGTTACTGACTGGTGCATCATACCGTGTGTCTACGCTGTTGAATAACTCAGCATTTAGATTCAGCTGGAGACCTGGTCTCCCAATCGTTGACTTTGTGTGTGGATAGAAACTGTGCCAGAGGATTTCAAGTACATGGTGTTGAAAGTATATTTGTATAGCTGTTGGCAGTGAAAAACCATTTGCCTCACAGAAATGTTCCTGTAAGAATAGGGTGGCTTAAAAACAAAGACAGTAGGCAGGCAGAGGAGGTTCTCCTCCTAGCTCTGCCTCCTGTTCCCCTAGGACAAATCAGTTTCACCAGTTTCCTTATCTATGAAATGGGCATAACTGCACATTTTTACTCCACAGAAACAGCCTGTGGCTTAGGTTATATTGTCTGTAAATCCAGACTGGAAAATGCTATAAAGATGCCAACTACTGAGTTTTTATCCTCCTTTTCTGAATGATTTCCCAACAGTTTTTGCTCACTGTCACCAGTCACAAGTATATTTGTTGAGTGACTGAGTAATATACAGAGGGAGAGATGGGTAAAGCTGCTTGGCTGATAGATAGTTACTAATTCAGGCAACTGGACTCAGTGCCCACCCTCTTACCTCAGCGTGCCTCTTCGTGGTCTTTGGCATCTTAAAACTGTGCTGCCATATAGCTTAGCATTTGGGTTCTGCTGGAGACCTGCTCTCCATATAGCCAACTGCATGCGCATGCAAAGTCTTCTGGTCTTCTCCAAGGGAGGCCAGCAGCAAAGAAACTTGCTCCACCTGCAGCAAACATAAGAGTACATAGTCCTCATAATATTTCAGGTACTTTGGACCCAGCTCCTTCCCCAAATATACATAGAAAAATAATTATCATGTCTTAGCCATCAGAGTACCAGCACAGGTCAGAGACTAAAGATGGAACTATGAAGAGAGAAGAAAAGACCCAGTATGCGGGTGTGTTTGTGTAGGTCTGCCCTCTCCAGCATACTTGCTGACTGCTTAAAAGAAACATGACAGAAGAGGAAAAGACTCAGCAGTTTAGTTAACAGAACTCGAAGTATATATGATCTTTGAAATTAAAGGTAATGTCAAGGAAAGGGCTTTGGACTAATGCCTGTAGGCAGCTTTTTCCTATTTATCAGTCTGTTCATTTCCCATCTGCTTCCAGGGAAGCACCCAGGGGGGTTGGCTATGGATTTGTATTTCAAACAAAGAACAAGACAACTGACTATGAACGGGGATGGATTCTTCCTCAGAGTGACCATAAATGTTGTTGACTGTTTTAAGTGCAGGTTATGCTTCTTCCTCTTGCCTACTGCGACAAGCCAGTATATTTAAAACCAATAACCCAACTAAAACGCTCCTCCGCATACACAATACACATGGAGCAGAGGCTGAGACAAAGAACAGAAGGTGCATGTCAGAACTTGGCCAATTCTGCTTAAAATGACGAGGGTCAAGATTTCCAGAATACATGTGTGCCCAATAATAAAAATGTTTCCACTTTACCGGGATAAAGCATGGAAAGTTGGAGCTATACCAAACTTCTCAGGGCACTTCACAGTTTACAGCATACTGAGCCACTCCGTTCCTGCAGTGCCTCTCAGTCTCTGCCTCTCTCAAACTCAACACCTCAGATATTAACTTAGACAGTTGTTCGTCAGCCAGGCTCATGATTTCCCTTGGAACAGAAGGGGTCTCACATCCTGGGATCCTGACCAGGACATTTTGGGGGATCACAAAACCCCTACCCATCAGCAGATCTATAAGCAAAGCAGCTCTGTTTCAACAGCACTTGATTCTTGTACAAATGCATCAGTTACATTTCATGCTTTGAAACACCAGTCTTATCAAGGGATTTTATCAGGCTGGGAAGTTTCAACATTTGATATACAGTACCTTTGAAGCCAGTGGGATAATAACATCAGAGAATACCCTAAAGCCACCCAAGGTCATAAAGTTAATGGATAATAAAGGCATCTAGTCCACTATGAATAATGCCTTAGCTGCTCTGTGTTCAAAGACAGCTGCATCCTGAGGATCTGGAGTATCCTAATGACCTGACTCAATAACATAACATTGAGTGGGGCAATGAGTAACAAGTGGAGCAATGAATACAACAGTGTTTAGGAAAACGAAGAAAATGGACTGAAATCACACAAAGGTAATCAGTGAATTCACCTGGAGAAGAACCTTTTTCAGACACTGGGTGTTTCCACAGAGCAGCTCAGCTTCTAAGTTTTTCTTATGTACGTAACATTGTGTCCCAATCTTTCTCTCATTTCACCATTTGGATTTATTTGTTGCTACTTTAGATGGTCAGCTGTTCGGTGAAGCACTAGCTGATTTTCAAGCCTAGTTGTGCTGGACTGCAGTCTCTGGAAAATGCAAGGTTTTCCTTGCAAGCAGTTTGCTAGTGTAGGTCCAACGTTCACACGGCTGCATGCACATGGTCTAAATGCCACCTAGATTCACATTATAAACAGGGCACAGAGAGCTGCTGCCCTGGAGAGTCTTTGCAGAGTGATTCAGGGAGCCCAAGCGGGTGCTAGGAAGGAGAAGCTCAAAATTCAATCCCAGCTCAAAATAAAAAGAGAAACTGATGCATTTTTCTGGGTGACATGATGAGTACTGAAGTTGTGATGATGCAGCAGTGCATTACCTTAGAAGATAAGGAAAGGGCTGAGGGCAGAAGGCTATATGAAAGGAAATTATCCTGCCAGGTAGTCCCAGGGCTGGCCAAGCCCCAGTGAAACTCTGGGGAGCAAAGGGGAGACCTCCCGTCTGCCACTTTCCATGTTCTAGTGGGACATGTCTACTGGGACATGGCCAATTATTGATGCCAAATTCACAAGCAAACAAAGATTTTGAAACACCTGAGTCAGCAATGTGTATTTTATTGCATGCCATTGCCACCAGAATTTCTACAAGTTTATCACAACTCCACATTTCTGTTCCTTTCCTACTTCACTCTGCTTTTGCCCTTTCTCTTCATGTTTCATTTACCTGCAGTGTTAATTCTGCCCTGCTGCTTCTTTACTCTCCTCCTTATTCTGCTCCCTTCCCTACTCTCCCAATTCCCTTTCCCAGGTTTCCATTCGGGCTCACCTTCTTCCAGGTCTTCCCTGGGTGCCATCAAGGGCAGAAGGTGGCCAACAGAGTCACTTCTTGCCACGAGAATGAAGGGGAACCTTCTCTCCTATCTCACCCTCCAGCATCACCTGCAAAGCCTCTTCCACCTGAACTGCCACCATTCAGACCTAAAAGACAACGGGACAAAGGGAAGAGGGTCTTTGAAGGATGACATTAAATTATAACTTTAAACTTTTCTCTCAGACTTGTGGCAGTGCTGCTGCTGTACATGCTGGTAGGTCCTATATGTTTCCCAAGCTGCCATCAGCTCTTTCTTTTCTGCTTTCTCTATCTGCTGAGCCCACATTTCACCATCCGGCAGGGAAGCTAAATGCTCCCAAAGAAGAAGAAAGCGGGGAAAGCACAGCCCCTCACTTCAGCTCTCTAGGGGATGCATCCCAGCCAGTTGTAAGTTATGTTTGGATCCGCCTCAGCAGAATAAAAGGAAAGGCAGTCACAGCTGAGCTGAATCTATGGAGCCTGAAGGGCACAAGTGCTCCCAACAGACGTCTGAGTCACGCTCTGAGCTGGAGGCATCACACATCAACAAAGTGGATGCAAGATCAGACATAGCTTTTGAACTATCTAGAAAAACAGCCTGAGTGAAGAGGAAAACCATTAAATCTGGGTTTCCTTGAGTGTCAGGTTAGCTCTCCTCTCCAAAACTGTATCTGTACTGCACACATGAATGGGCAAAATGTCTGGCCTAAGTAATATTACCAAATTGTAAGAGCTATAGGACTTCCTTCCCTTTATCACAAAGCTCCTATGGAAGCCACACAGAAATACAAGCACCTATATTGACTCACTGTCCCCCCCACATACAAGCTTAATAAACTCCTCTACATTCAGACAATGTTGCCTCACAAGTGTAACTTGAACTGAAAACAAAACAAAACCCCAAGCAAGAAAAAATGAACAAAAGGGAAACTCCCCAGTGGGGCTAAAGCCATGCTCATTCCTTAGTGAACCAACCCTTGAGATCTCAGACTTTATACCAACGAACCCTCGATGTTCTCTGTGCCAATTTATAAAGCACCCCTCCACCCCCTTTGAAGTACATGCCTGCTGCAGTGGGGTTCAGAAGCATTGAATAAAACGTTCAGTAGCATTGAATAAAGCTTATTAGGAACAGTTCAAGCTTGCAGGAACAAGACAGGCCTTTGCAGATTGCAGCAACCTGGGAGGGGCTGCACAAACATCGACAGCAAGATTAGAATTCAAGCGATCTTGACAAACTGGAAAAACAATCTGGAAAAAGCAATTTAGCATGGACAGCTAGGAATGACTATGTAGAAAGAAACTGTGCAAGTAGAAGATAGGGAACATTGTGGCATGCAGCTGATCTACTGAAAAGGGTCTGGGGCACATCACGTGTCACAGGCTGCCCATAAGTCAACGATATCATGTTCTGTTATGTGATTTTATGTTATTTATTGTATGTTATGTTATGTTATTTTATGTTATGTTATGTGAGGAAAGGACTCTTGCCTATATCTGATCTCATATTCAGAAATAAGAACAAGAGTGTTGTCTGCAAATACCCGAGGTAATCTCCCATTAGTAGCTCAGCCAAGGCCTTAGGGGTCAGTTCAAGGAACTCCAGATCAGCTGAAGAAAGGGGGGTAAGAAGAATCAGAGATCAAAAGATAATAATCAATACAATTCAGAGAAGAAAAGACTAAGATTTTAAACTGTCTTCAGATAACCTAAAAGGTGCCTGCAAAGAGAGAGGAAATAAATTGTTTTCCCTGTCCATTGTGGGCGAACATTAAAATTACAAAACACTTCTGGTGGACAAGGTAATTTCTCTGAGGCAGATTGCCTGGGAGATCAGAGGATTTGAATAACAGATTAAAAACACTTTGGCCAGGAAGTTTTTAGGCCAAGCTGATCCTTCCAAGGCTTGTGCTAGAAGACAGATTCATATAACATCTGGACTTTCACCTGCAGAGCTGTGTGCATGATCGCAGTTCCTCTTGCGCATGCCAGAGCGGACAAGATTCCCAGAAAGTCACTTCCACCTCTACTTCTAGAAAATGCTTAAGGGAAAAGGACTGATCGGGGCTTCCTCTCTGATTTCAAGAACTGGCTGCAGCTGTATGGGTTCGGCAAGGTCTAAGGTCCCCGTTAGGATGTAGAACGGTGTGTAGTACAGCAGGACTGGGCAGCTCCCAAAGCCATTGGTGCTGCGGCAAAGGGAGGGCCAGCCTGCCTACCTGCTCTCTAACACCAACCGGTTCGCCCCAGGTGGGACAGGTATGTGCATCGGGGAATCCAAAGCATTCTGGAGACACCTGGGTGCTTGATTTGGTTTGACAGTGTCTAGAGATGAGAAGGAACCCAAGTGAGTGTTGGGCTGGAAGAAGATGGGGAAGGTCAGGGATTCATTGAAAGCTTTGCAGGTCCATCTTATCTGCTTGTTAATAGTAATGATGGTCCAAGAGCTGCTAAATCTGGGACAGGTTCTCAGGATTTGTTTTGTAGTAGTAGTTTCAGACCTCCTTGGAAGCATCCTTGTCTTTGTTCATTTGTTTGTGTGTTTTCTTTGTACAGAAGGTATAAGCTGGCTTCATTTTTAATATGCTATTCCACTGCAAGATTTTATTGGCTGTGTATTGAGCTGCTACACCTAGAAAAGCACTGCCATACCATGCAATGCAACGCAATGCAATGCAAAAAAAAAAAAAAAAAAAAAAAAAAAAAA
>JAYKAV010002866.1:2497476-2540392 GCA_035582835.1 Phoebastria nigripes
AAAGGAAAAGGGGGGGAAGGGGGAAAAAGGAAAATAAAAAAGGGGGAAAAGAAAAGGGGGGGAAAGGCGGAGAAAGAAAAAGGGGGAAAGGAGAAAAGGGGAAAAAATCGAAAATTAAAAAAAAAAAAGCGGAAAAAGCGGGGAGGGAAAAAGGTGGGGGGAGAGCTGGGCGCGGCGCTTTTATTTTGGGAGCAGAGAATTGCTGTGGGCACGGGGGGTGAAGAGAGCGGCCGCCCCGCTGCAGGTGGGGGCCGAGCCCGGGCAGCGGGGGGGCGGGCAGCGCCGGCGCGGCGCGGGGGAAGGTCTCGGGGATTCCCCGTAGCGCGGGGGGTGCGGGCTGTCCCGGCCCGTGGCGGTGCCGCAGCGCCGGGGTTTGTCCGGAGGGGCTGGAAACAGCGGCTGGTGGGGAGGGAGCGCGCTCGGGGTTAGCAAAGGGGCAGCAGCAGCAGCAGGCGCGGGGACCCCGCTGACCTGAACGTATTTATAGCGGAGAGCTTTAACATGAAGAGGAGGAGACGTATGCTCGTCTTGCTCTTCCCTGTGTATCTGCCTACGGCCTTCCTTCTTCTATTTTTAGCAATTGTTAAATTGTGTTCAGGAGATTTATTCTCGCGTCTTTTCAGTTATTTGCATTTGCTGTTCTCCTTGCCAACCTGGCAAAGAGATCTTCCCCTCCCCCCCCAGCTTCTCTCAGACTTCATCCTCATGACCCCTGCTTGCCAGGGATCCCGCATGGTCAGTTGCGGCACTGGTCTTTTCAGGCTGAACACAGTGCACATCACTATTTTTGTGACTTGGACTATCTTGCTGCTGTGCTGGCCTTGAACAACCTGGACTACTCCATCCTAGAGTGGGCTTTGTATTTCTGCCACATCTTCTCAGGGAGAGGGATAGATATTCTCTTTCTGCAAATRTGAGAAGATGCACTGAAGCACTCATAGTTCTCACTGTCGGTGGTCATAAATGAGCTGAGCTTCGAGTTTTGGTCACAGAAGGAGCTAGAGGATCCCTTGCTTCAGCCAGTACTTGTGTTTTTCAGGGCAAAATGCATGTATTCAGATTAGTATGACTAATAGGCCTGCATGTAACTTCTAAAAAGTCCTTTGACGCTAGAATAAAGCAAAGGTTTTTGGTAATGCATGGTCCTTCTCCAGGTGCTACTGTCACGTCCGGAAAGGCTGTGGGCAGGGASCCGGAATTTTCTTCTGCCTTTAGAGAAGCTTCCAGGTTTTCTATGCCTCCACAGAATGGCACATCCATGAAATGCTTTGCTTCAGAGGAAATCTGCAATCTCTGCCCACTGGACTTGCCTTGGGCTGAGGCCAGAAATCACTGCTGAAATCCCGTATGAYGCGGCACGCTCTGTAGTCACTCACCTCGACCCCTGCCTGGGGCTCAGAAGCGTGACGGGAGCATAAAGGCACCTAGTACTGGCCTGAAGGACTGAACTGTAGATCTCTTGCCTTCTGACTTGATAGGATGCTCTTTAGCTGGCCTGCTGTGCGCTTACACCTCAGGCCGGTGGTTGTGCTTGGGCTACCGTAGCCCCAGACCCAGGAAGAAAACTGAGTCATAACCATGGCATTTGTTTTGTTTCAGGTGCTGCCGGAGTGCTGGTAGGACACCCATTTGACACTGTTAAGGTGGGTTGATTATGAAATACCTTTGTCTCTAGGTAGAAAAATTGAAGTTTTTCCAAGGAGTGGGGGAGGAAAAAGAAATCCCCAGACACTGTAGGAGCATAAATCTGTGCTGGAAAGCTTGGAGCGAGCCTCCTTAACCACTGTTTATAGATTTGCAGTCTCCAGCTCTTCAGAAGTGAAAAAATTCTGTGTATGTATGATTCAACCCAATAACATGACAAATGTTGGCCTAAACTACAAGTTAATCAGTACAGTAACAACATTGTATTTGAAAATACGATCTTACATTTAACTTAATTTTGTTCTAAGCTTGCTTCTCTGCAGCGGTTCATCACTAACTGCTAAAACTGCCTCTCCCTGTGTTTGTAACTCAAACCGACTTTGTTACTAGGTTGAAAATTTGTGTTTTGTTTCCCCCTCAAGCTCTGCTACTTACTCCTCAAACCTTAATTTGTTACACTAGCCAAAGGGTGTAAGTGGATAAAAGTCCACAGCATGAAGCTTGTCTGGGGCCTTTTTCCTCCATTTAAGTATTATTATATATTTTTATAACTTTCCAAGTTAAAATTGATTTTCTAATAGTCGCTTAGCCGTTATGTGTTATGCGTGCTAAGGGTAGCTAAGACCTGTTCAAAGATAAGATTTGAAATCTCCTGGAGGGCCCTTCAGCCAGGACTCGCAGGGGTCCAAGCCTGTTTTTCAGAATGGGATGACAACTTAAGTCACTTTTTGGCACCCTTATCCAAAGTCTTGCACTGGAAGAATAGAAGAAGGAATGCCAATATATTCCCTGCTAAATTAATACACCAGATCACTTGACTGCAGCAGACAGCATGCAATCTACTAGAGCTGTATTTGGAATACCTCTACCTTGCTGAATTTAGATATGCAAAGGGCTGATAGTGTTACCGAGGTCATCACCATATTCTGTATTCTAGCACATGGTTAATTCAATACAGGTTTTCCTAGCTAGTGGATATAAGTCCTTGCCAGTCAAGTGCAAGCTGCTCAAATAGTAAAACCTCTAGGTATGTTTCTCAGAGTATGGTAAATTTGACTGTTAAGTAATTGGGTTGAATTCTAGTATATGTTTTCAGGAATGGTATTATCCAGACTTGTGCTTTTTTATGGTGGTAGAGGGCCAGCTGTCTTTTTCTCTCACCCCCATCCTGCCAAGTTTTACATGCTTAACTTAAGGTGACGGGTCATTTCACTGAAGCCAGCAAAACTGCTAAAATTCTACGCTCAGACTGAAGTTAAGCATGTGTGGGTTTTGGGGGGTTTTAAAGTGGAACAGCTTCTAGTGCATGGAACTAAACATTTAAGTGGCTGCAACACTGGGGCTCCCGTGCTAGTTCTAGCAGATGTGTTAATGCAAAATAGGTGTGTTGGCTTTAGAAAAAGCATCTTGCTTTATGATAGAGCAAGTAGTTTGTTTCTGGATGACTTTAAATGTTTTATGAAATCCAGTGTGGCACACTATATTTTCATACCCATTAGAAGGTGTTACAAGCATTTATCTATTTCTTGTTAGAGAAATTACTAATGTTTGTGTTATTAGCTGTCATAGTCACCACTGTATGTGGGAAAACTAACACTATAACCTGTCTTTAAAAAAAAAAAAAAAAAAAAAAAAGACATTGTATAACTTGTTATGTATGTATGTGTGTTAAGAATTAACCCTTTTTATAGTTCTGCAGTGTTTAAAGGGCTAGCTGGTAGCCACCTTAGACTGTAAGTTTTTAATATAACTGAACAATAGGAAACCTGCTTAGATAAGCCAGAATTTTACTTCTATCTTGGCTTTTAAGCTCTTTTTTTGGCCAGTGATCATGTTTCACGAAGCGGGGAGGGGGATGGTGGGACACACAGGGAGAGATTAAGCCGGTGAAGTCACCCTGCGAAACCCACAACTGAGCTGATCTCAGAACTGGCAAACTCCTTATCCCTGGTTTGTTGATGTAATGTATAAAATTGCTTTTTTGCTTTTAACTGCCTTTACTTTCTGAGCTAGGGGCTGTCTTCATTAACAGCAAAAGTGTTACTTTGTTGTAGATGACAGATAAGCCTCATCACGGGAGAGTTACCTAGTAAGTATAGCCCAGGTGAACACTTCTGTTTCTCTCAGTCTTAATTTATTCCCAAATGTATTAGTTCAAATAAAGATCTAAAAGACTTATGAAGCTTTTTTTCTTTTTAGTTTTAAACTGATGTGTCCCTCTTCTACAGCTATGGCATGGAGGGAGCGGGGTTTAAATATCCCTTTTTTTTTTTTTTTTTTTAATGTAAAGTCTTATTCTGAACCTTCTTTCTGATATGCATTTCTGGCTATATACACTTCCACACACAGTGGCTCTAAAACTGAATCTCAGGCACACTGTTGTTGAGGTCTTATCCACTACATATCCTTGAAGGACATTTTCATTGCTCAAACACTTCTAGATCACTTATTTTGCACATTATTAAATATTTGGACTGTTTTGGGGGTGTGGTGGTTTGGGTTTTTTTTGCTTAGTCTTGAGTACCTCTATGCAAGTCTTTAGTGATGTGAAATTACAGTGTGTTACTATTGGACCTAAAACTTTGTAACAGTGGTTTCAAATGAAAAGGAAGCGAGGATATCATGCAATGAATAGAATAGAGGGTTAAACTTTGCACATGATTCATCCTTCCTATAGTTGTACACACTAAATAAGAGCTTGTTGAATACAGCATTAATATCCATAAATAAATAAAGTTTCATATACATTCATTGCCTGACCTGGCAGTTCGTTAGTGTGGGTACCCCTGTGTGGTCATCACTGCTCAAATAAAAGAGCTGTGTTTCATTCCTAGACCTGGAGCATCAGTACATAACTTTCTAAATATTTTATCATACAACAAGGCTTAATTGGTCAATATTTCACAAATTATTTAGACAAAAATAGTGGGAGCTGTATGCCACTAGGAAATTCAACCTATATACAGAATATGACTAATTCTAAACTACTACAGATAAGCGTATAGAAAAGTCAAAGTAAGAAGGTTCCTAAGCTGCAATTCTCCCAAAGCCCATCCATGTGGAAGTCCCCTGACTTCACAGACAGGGTTTGAAACAATAGCAATAAACTATAAATGGAGTAAAACCTTTGTTTTGTGCAATTCAATTCTGACAGCTTGTTAAGATTCATGACTTTGCTTGTGGGTCTGCTTCTTGACCAGTTTTAACAATCTGCCTGCCCCCCAAACGTCACTTTGAATAACAACGGATTTATTTTCTCTGAATCCTAGCATAAGCGTACTTTTAACTCTTAAGAAGTTTTAAAACCCTGTTCCATCTTGGAAGACCTGAGGTGATCTCAGCCTCCCAGTATGGCTAGCATACACTAATGTGCATACTAAAAAGACACTGAAAGCTAAAGTTTTGATTTACAAAACAAAATTACATGTTGTAGGAATATAAAAAATACTGAAACTGTAAATAATTTATTTTTTGCCTCAAAGAAAGCTAACCTGAATATAGAATTCTGACAAACCATGTCCCCAAATCCTTTTCTAGACCCGCATCATCTTACAGGTCTTTCATTGTGGTGGTAGTGTTTATTATTACTTTAGGCAAACAATGATAAAAAGATTTTAAAGTCAGGAATCTTTCACGCAGACCTGATAATCTTTTCTTTTGATCGGAGTAAGAGTGTTGAAGTTCTTTGCCCTGGAGTTGCAGCAGCAGCATTAAATGGTTGATAAGCATCTTTTCTGAGGAACGGTGCAGCCCTCCATGCTGGAGATCAAAGAGAGATTTCTAACTTCCCCAATCCAGCAAAACCAATTTATTGAGTTTATTGCAGTGTAGGGCTTTGCATGAACTAGGTAGCCCTGAGACTTTTTTGTTTTAAGTGTGCTGAGGACAAATTAGCAGGAAAAAACAAAATTGGACTTTCCCTTTAAAGGTTAAAAAACATCTAGAAAAAGGGCCTGTCTCCTAATGTCACCAGTTACAGTAGCAGCTCTCTGTCCAGCAGAACATTCCATTTCACTTTTGGAAAAGTTAATTGATTACTAACATTAAAGGTTTGAAACAGCCACACCCTCACAAATCGTTTGCGTTCAGCAGGTTAAAAAAACAGACAAAAATTTAAAATGACAAGTGGCTTTTTATTCCCTTCTTTATGCAAAGTAAGTCATCTTAAGAGTCACTTCCCAGATACCCTCTGAAAAAATTTGGATCTCAGTGAAGGGTCCCAAGTCTGGTAGCCAGAAACACTGTGGGTGGTGTTGTCGAAAGTTTCCATCCTTTTAAAATTACCCTTATTTCATGCTTGACTTGTAAATAAATTTTTATAAAATTCTATCAGGTTTGTACAGATATTCCTTAGTGTGAACAGAAGTATTCTTGGCAGCTAAAGAAAGCACTTATTGTAGCCAGTACTGGAAAACTTCAACCTGAAATTCTAGATAACAGCGTACCCTGTTGTACTTCCACATATTGGTTTTCTAATATTCATGAGAAGTTAATAATCCTCCTCCCTTCATGTTTTCACCCCCAAAATTAATTAAATTAAAACACTGACAGAATATTTTAAAATTTGAATTCCACATGTGGTATTCAAGTGTCCAGCCTGTGCTCTTGCATATACATTGCTATAGCAAATCTCCATATATGTACAAGACACTAGTTTACCAATTAGGCAGCTCTTGACATACAAATCAGTATCTCATACAACTTTTTATAGGTTCGTCTACAAGTTCAAAATGTAGAGAAACCTCTCTACCGTGGGACCTTCCATTGCTTTCAGTCCATCATAAAGCAAGAATCTGTAAGTACAAAATTAATGCTTTGCATATTTTGTATCTTCATATATTTTGTATCAGAAGAGTGGGAAAGCTGTTAAAAAACCCCTGCGAATATTGAAGATCAAGAGATAAGCATACTCTGAACCTCACCTGACCATAGGGCAGATACTGTAGTCAGAAGTTTGCCAGAAACCTCGTGAAGAAGATCACTAAGTTGGAAGTTGATATTTTGAAGTTAACTTTTTAAATAAGATAATGAGTTATTTGAATGGCTAATTTTCCAAGAGTCCAAGCAATCTGAGCAATGAGTGAAGAAATTGGTAAGGTTTTTTTTCTGCTGAAGCTTTAAGACCATAACTAAAAGGGTGCGATGAAATTATTATTACAAAGCAAGATGGTACTGATCTTCTGGCCACTGTTAGAAAGTTAGGGCAGAAGGGAGAGCCAGAAAGGCCACGTTCTGCACAGTTTCAGGAGGTTATCAACACCGCTGCTAAAAAGGGTTTTTCCTTCCTTCTTCCATTAGGCTTTTGGACTTTATAAAGGTATTGGGTCACCAATGATGGGACTTACCTTCATTAACGCGCTTGTGTTCGGCGTACAAGGAAACACACTTCGTGCTCTTGGAAAAGACACTCCTCTAAACCAGTTCCTTGCAGGGTCAGCAGCAGGGGCTATCCAGTGCATCATCTGCTGTCCCATGGAGTTAGCAAAGACAAGAATGCAGCTTCAAGGAACAGGTGAATACAAACTAAAAATGAAGAACTACAAAAATTCTCTGGATTGTTTGATCAAAATCTATCGAAAGGAAGGGCTGAGGGGTATCAACAGGGGCATGGTCTCTACGTTCATAAGAGAGACTCCAAGCTTTGGCTTTTACTTCCTGACCTATGACTGCATGACCAGGTATTTAGGCTGTGAAGCTGAAGACAGTTACGTTATTCCCAAACTGCTGTTTTCCGGGGGGATGTCAGGAATTGTGTCCTGGCTCTCAACCTATCCCGTGGATGTGATCAAATCCCGGCTTCAGGCCGATGGAGTCGGAGGCGTTACGCAATACAACGGCATTTTAGACTGCGTCAGAAAGAGTTACCATGAAGAAGGCTGGAGGGTGTTCACGAGAGGTCTTACTTCCACACTTCTCCGCGCTTTTCCTGTCAATGCAGCTACCTTTGCTACTGTCACTGTGTTCCTAATGTATATGAGGTCAGAAGACAACCTTCGTGAATGTGAACCAGGTCCAGTAATCCAGCAGCCTTCCAGTTTGTGAACCTTATCTGTTTGTTCTCTGATCCAAAGCCTGGCTGGTTGGGTTTTTTTTTAAACGTAAACACTTGACCCGCACAAGTGGTGTAAATATAGGCTATCTGTATAAAGAATTCCTAAAGTGTCAAATTAGGATTTCATCTCATTACTTGTATAAATAGCACATTGCCTTATTAAGGACTTCATATCTAGTAGTATCCAAGTAAGATGGGGACCTGCCTTTAGAAAGTACTGTACAGTTACTGTTGCGGCTCCAGAAGAGGATCTGGAGAATGTCGTAGTACCAGAAATCAGGTTTTCTTCCGCTCATGTTCTGAATGACTGAGTTGAGTTGAATGCAGAAATGTTTTCAGAAGAGAAATGCTCTGTTTGTATGTAACAGGAGAAAGTATAGTCCTCTATAAGGAGGTGAAGTAGGGGGAGGAAATTAAATGTTGGAGGCATTTTGCAGGTAACCCTGAACTGTTTAAGACATGGACTAGCATTCAGCTAGCCATGTGTTTTTCTTTTCCTCTGCTTTTATGTCAGTGGTTTTAGTAGCAACTTTGTTCATACTGGTTTGCTAAAAAACAAAACAAAACAAAACCCAAACAAAAAAAMCCCCACCTTTCAGCTTTGAATAAATATCTTAAGCACAAAGTTAGCATCATATGCCCTTGTTCCTTTAAATCTCAAGGCTTGTAAGGTTTTAGGGAAACACTGATCTAGTAAGATTGATGTTATTTGCCTTCACCTCTATTTCTCGTTTGCTGGGTGCACGGATTGTATTGACTAGATTCAGCCCAAGTAGACTTTGTTCTCTGAAGTTAATGCAACTTTGCACCACTTCTCCCAACATGCACCGYAGCAGCTAGTGATGTACAGAAGTCAAAGTCCTACCTGTGGTATTGCATAAAATGTTCGTGGGTGCAATGTTAGCTTAGCAGCTTGAAGTACTGTAGAAATACGTACATGTTTAGAACTGGAAGTTTCATACCTTTCCAGAAAATAGGGGTGTAAGTGTCTGAAATGGTTGGTGTTCAATACACTTGCATTATGAATTTAAACAATACTGATTTTTATGTATTTAGTTACAGTGCTACTGGAAAGAAGACTGAAAAGGGTTTTGGAGAATTTTCTTGTAATGTTAATCCGCTGTGATTTTTTTTAGCAGTCTGTTCAAGAGGGATTGCATTAGTCAAAGAGCTATAAACAGTTATTTAAGATTTAGAGTAAGAACTACACATATTTGGCACAAATACCAGGAGGAAGGAGTGCATGTGTGTGAGGAATGTTCTAAAACATATCAAACTAGTTCAGTAAGTACAACTTGTTACACTTTTGGTTGGGACAAGTGCAATATGTGGTTAATTTATATGAATTTTCTAAAGAAACCTTATTTCGTAGCATTTTGCACTGTAACAAAATATGCTGGAGAAACCTGTAAAACTGGTATGTCTTTTTATACCTTGGAGGTATGTTGGATGTTTTAGTGCCTACTTGCACTGAGATTCAAATTGAATGTTAAATCTGTCTACTAAGCTGCATATGCACAACAACTCACAGCAAAGACCATTTACACCTTTGTACAGTAGTCTGTAATTACTGTATATAAAATTGAGGGAATAAATTTTTTTAAAATTTTGACTTTGGTTCTTTAAAGTTTCTTATGTTTTACTCAGATGCTTCCTTGTGTTAAATCTAGCTTGCAAGAGGGTGGGGTTTCTGGCTTTTGCCTGAAGAAACTTGTTCCCTGTCTGCCTTCCGTGCACCAGCAGGAAGGACAGTGCCTCGCTCTGGCTTAGAGTGTATCAATCAGCTCGCTGAGGCAAAGAAGGGAAGTTGCCTGAGCTCGCTTCTTCAAACTGATCTTTTCACGGAGTACCTCACTTGAAGATACTATAGGGACTATGAGAGCAATCCTGCTTTTAGAGCCAGAGAGCCAGCAGCACGCTTGAACCCTTCATATTCTGCATTTATTTGGTTTAAGCAGCGCTGGTCAGCACCAAGGCCGCAGAAGACAAGTCTAGGGTCCCTGCGGAGTCACATCAGAACCAAGTACCAGGTCTGCCAACAGCACTGTTCACACCTGAATCAGGATAGCGCTTGGCTCCAAGATGCACAAGTTTAGCAAAAAGCTTTGTAGGCTGTGGTTTTTTGTTTTTAGACAGCATAATTAGTCCAAAGAGCATCAACATTCCAAATAAAAAGCAGGATGATGTGTGTTATGACCTATGGAAAAGGCCTCTCATTGCTGACGAGAGGTTATTTCAGGTACTGGCTCCACTAATTCATCTTCTTAAGGGGTAGATACACGTGACTGAAAGAAACCCTGTCAAGCATCAGTTTGCTAGATCAGAAAAGGGAAAGGCCACCATGTCAACTAACCGTGGGGCAGTTCCAGTCAAGTACCTGATGTTCTCTCAGCAGGAGCAACAACGTTGAACTATGTCACAGAAACAAATACTTGGAATAAGCAAACAGCGTCTGCTAGATTTTTGATATGACAGCCAGTTTAGCCAAATCAGACAGAACTGTATTCTGCCTTCCCAGATCCTCCTTCCCACAAGCATCATCAAGCATCATGATAATGGGTAGGAGATGCTGTATTAATACCCCAGCAACTAAAGGGAATAAGAAGGTAAAACTCACTGAAAGTAAAACTCACCTACTATCAAGTCCCCATGCTCTACTCTTTCTTATGACCCACCCTGCTACTGGATGGGTCATACCAGTGTTACAGGTTGCAGCCACAAATACGCTCAATTAGGACAAGAGGAAAAAAAGCACCCAGGTACAACCCTTCCAAGTTTTAAAGACGTTATTATAGTAAAACTACTGGGGTGAAATTCAGTTCATTTATGCCTGCAACCGTAACATGACAGTATTCTATTTTTTTTTTGGTCATCCCTTCCGTGCCTTCCTCTGCATACAGCTTTTTTACTGTTCACATGAAAAAGTAGCAAGACATTCAAGGGATGAAAACCTGTACATTGCAGGTGCAGGACAGGTAGCATACTGGGAAAGCTACTAAGACACAAGTATAAAAAGTTGACCTTGCAGAGAAGAGATGTGTTTGTTCTTAGAAAATAAATATATTTACTATTACACTGGAGAACAGGTGTTAACAGCTGCTGTTAGCCAGACTTCTGATCTGTGGATAGTTAAAGAACAACTTAAAGCCCAGAAGTGTGCCAAACACCATTAGATTAGCAGAAGGTGCAATTAAACCCCTCTTCTGCCAGAAAAACAGCCAGAGAAAATAGAAGCTTACCCAAGGCAACATGCCACATCAAACACCACAGCCACGGAGACAGATGAAGGATCTAAGGGACCGTATGGCTCTGGGAGGCACAGCAAGAGAGTAGGGAACCAGAGAGCTTGCTGGGCCAAACCTAGTGGAGGTAGGCTTTGAAATCAGGAGGAAGAAAACTGCTTCTTTCAATGTTCAGGAATTTATGTATGTTCATGGGCAGTGGGGGAGGAAAGCAGAGGAAAATAAACCATTTTCATTCTCCCAGTGCAACTGTTTTGCAATTTTTGTACTGGTGTTATCCAACTAGTTTTGTACGAGTTGTAACCAAAAATGGTTATCACTAACAGTAAAAAAAGTTAGTGACATAATATGCACAATAATACATATGATATACAGTAACAGCTTGTCTACTTATAGTTTATTATCAGTTTTAACTGGTTTGACCTAGAATGTGATTTTAAGCTATATAGTTTCATTGATAAATAAATTGAAAGCAAGCAAGGCAAGGTCTGCAGTGAAAAATAACACCCTATACACTGATATAATTGGAAGAAAGGCAAGTTCTAACGTCCACAAAACATTCTTCAGGTCTATAAAACTTTACATCTAACACAGTTAAATTGCTTCTTGGTATCATTCACTATTATTACTTATACTTTATTATGACTGCTTTTTCTTACTGAAAGAAACCTTTCGCATTTTTTACTAACAGTAAAATAGAGTTGGACCATTTCAACCATATCCATGTGTCAATTGATAAAATACTAAAATCATAATGACCTCATGGTCTGCACTGTTTGCTAATATATCAAAATAGGAAGAATTGTTGCTAGAGTAATTTGACTTGGCTAGACTAAAGTTGGTATGAAAGAAAATTAGTATTCTTTTTCTAGGACCTGATCTAGTTGTCTTAAGCGGAGATTTAAGCAGAGATCAGGTATACTCAAGTGTCGCAATCAACCAGGCCACATACCTTCTTCCTTGTGCACTGATGTATTTTCACTTAAGGAAGACTCTACAACAAGTAATTTTCAAACAGCCTAGTAGTAAAGTTCAAGCTTTGTAACTGCAATTAAAGGAGGTAAAAGTAAAAATAACTCTCTTACCCTTAATTTCCTCCAGGCAGATACCTGCTTCCTTGCCAGTTCATAACTGAGAAACTGTACGCTTTCACACTCTGGAAAAAATTGAGATGAAATCCCCTATCTCTAACCTATGCAAGAGGAAAGAATGAAAACAAACAAACAAACAAACAAACAAACAGCAAAACCACACAAGAGGAAAACCTGAAGACCTGCCATAGTATTATTCCTTACAATACATTTCCAAACCATAAACATTTGTACGCCCTTTCAAGCTGTGGGAGCCACTGGATTCATATAAATCCATTGGAGGTTCAGTCAAAGCACCAGTTAAGTTCGAAGACTTGAAGGATTCCATGTGCAAAGGCCAAATTTTCTGTTTTGCTAAGAAAAAAGAAATGTGTTGAAAAATAAGTCAAAACGAGCTGCGTGATGCCCCACGTGTGAGGCAGTCACAAACTTTGCAAGCCAAAATTGTAATTGGCAATGCTAGTGAGGTTCTTGGCAAGCATCTTGCAGCTCTGAAGGACACCTGACTTTATGAGCCCTAAATCATTCCACAAATACTAACAAGACAGGGTTTTCTACAGATTTGTCTTGCTGAGATGAGCTTTAACTGAAGTACATTAGGACATATCCAGTCACCAAGCTTTTTTGTGTATGGATTTTCCACTATTTAACAAGGAGTCCATCTTATGCCTCAGTCTTTATCTGCTCTATGATTTATCTCAAAAATATACCTATTATCCACAAACAACATCCCTCTGAAATACACCTTTACTGTGGGCCTGCTCCAGAGAGAGAACCAGGTTACTTGAGATCTTTGATTCCCTAAAGAGCAGCAACGCAGGACTCTCTGATGCAACATCTGTCCTGCAGTCTCTGCAACGACCTTGCAAACATTACCAGCAGCAACACACTGAAGGAAAGTCAAATGGCGAGGCCTTAAGTGCCTCAGCTGAGCTTAGACTTTTTAGGAAGCCACTGCTGGAGTGAAGCATGGGTGTTTTACATGTCTATCAGCTAACCAAAATAGCCGCTTACAGTTGAAAGCACATTCATTAACACTACATGTCATTAGATTTCCACATTTCTCTTTAAAGATATTTGATATTAATATTGGATGTACGAATCCCCGAAAAATATATGATCCATGTCACACTCAACAGTTTTTATTTGTAAGTCTTTTATTTTCATTGTCTTGCTGGTGATTTTTACGAATGCACAGCACACTTGGGACTCTCAGACATCAGCACAGTTGTACTTCTTATTCATCTGCACTAGTGTGTGGGAAACTTGCTCTTTGACACTGGCACATTCTAAGTCTGTCAGGGTCTACTGAACACCGCTGGACACCCTACACACACTTGACCTCATAGGGCCACCCTGACACTTTGCCATCCTGTCTGCTGGTCACACCGTACAAACTGGTAATTCACTGCCATCTCCTGGCAAACTACTATTCAAGAGTATCTGTACAGACTGAAATAAAGCATTGACATAGATGCTACCTAATATCAGCCCAATTAGAGAGAAATTACACTTAAACCTACAAGAACACTTAATATAAAAGTGGTGGCAAAAGAAGCATCCAAGAGTCCTGCAAGGACCCCACAGAATCTCTGTCCCTTTCCCTCCCTCCCAAAATTGACCAACATTTCTACAGGCTTGCTCCTGAAGAGTTTCCAATTTACATAGGAACCCGGTGAGAACAGCAGCTCATAAGAGGGATGTTTCGTCCACACTGGAATACACAACAGAAGGAATGGCATCCAACCAGCATCTGATCTTAAAGCTTTTCCGTTAGAAAAAAATAACAGAAGACTTAAAAACCTGAAGCCACAACAGTTGCTATAAGCAATTTTACTCACTTGCCTACAGCAAAATGGTGGTTTTCTGCTACTTTAGAGGAAGCCAGGACCTGAAAAATTCACATGAACACTTCTACAGAACCTGATGTGCTTTCTCCAAAAGGAAATTCAATATTCTCTAGACTACTTCCAGAGAAATGAAGGGACTGAAAAAAATTCTAAGCAGAACTGCCTCAATAATATAGGATGATTGTGAGTACACATAAACTTGCCTAAGCTGGTTTAATTTAGGCAGAGAGAATGAAACCAAATACGGGACCACTGATTAAATTACCTTATAAAATGAAGCCGGTAGCCATCCAGGTGGCATTTAAGCATTGCTGTAATTGCTTCACACTATTAGCTTTTTGCATCGTGAAACTAGGTCAATTCATATGATCAAAACGAATACTGAGTCTCTCCCTTCCTTTTGCCCTGGGAATGCCAAATCAGGATGACATAAGAAACCTTTTCACTCTTCCCAAAGAAAGTGCTACTTTTTAACTATTCCATTTACACAGCTATGAATAATTGTACTAGATCCAAGTCCAACTTTTATTTTTATTCCTGCCTGCAAAATTTACACCCAACACTCAGTTTTGAAATCCACCACAAATTCTGAAGTTTCTGAAGGACTTTTGATTTCTCCATAGCTTTAAGCAATACAGGAACATTAGCGTAGTTACTAAGAAGTCAAAGCTTAATGCTGACACAAACATTATTTACTTTCCTCATCTTCTCAAGCCACTGTAAGACTGACTTAAGAAAGGTGCTGTACAGGTGAAAAACTTATTATTCCAGTGTCATCATTATAGAACAACTGGATCAACYGATGCCAGTAAGAGCTACCACTTGACTCATTAGGCTTCCTAGGCTAATTTGTCTGGCAGCCCTGACAAAAATACCAATTTTTCTCCATTTCTTCAATGCAGTAAGGAACCACATTATCAAGTGGAAACACCTTTTATGGCCACTGCCATTCCTCTTCATCTAGCAATTTGAAGGGATTAGCTTTCTTCAAACATTTTAAAGCCTCAATAATTTTGCCATTTCTGTTAACTATTGCTTCTTTTGCTTTTACTTACTGTGGAATTAGCAGAGGGAAAGGATCTCCGTCTGCCTTTAAAACTGTATTATTGCTGACAAGCTATGTTGTTAGAACATGTTTAGTATTTGGCTTTGTTGACTGACAATTTGTGACCACTGTGGGGGAAAAAAGTGTCAAATTGCACCAGCTCAATTCAACAGTGAACCTCTTCAAAAAGAAGGTAACTAAAATCAAGCACAAGTTCAGCTGAGGTCCTGGCAGAGAGGAAGGAGTTCTTGGTTCCGTTTCACTAAGAATTTATTCACTTAGCGTTTCAAATCTGTACCTGGGCTCCTCCTACACCCTTTTCAAGGAAAACAATCTCCAGAAGTAATAGGTATTTAAGTTCAGTTTGTCCGGTATTTAAAGCAGGACCTACTGCTACTGGCAGACCGCAAATAGACACAGGTGGAGAAGTCTATGGTCAGTTCTACCTTTTAAAAAATGGTCCGAGTCCAAAAGATAACACTGCTACAGAATTTATCTCCTTCCATTTCGACAGCAAGAGAACCAGATAAGGCAATATGAAATGTAAGATCAAATGAGCAGCAGAACAGGCATGATGAGTAAGCACTCAAATCTTTTGCCAGCTTTAAAACCACTGGCTACATTTCCTCCACCCCTCAGACTCTCCTCCCCTTACCTGAACTTGCTCACAAATTGGTGGCATAATGCAGGAAGTTGTCGATAGGAGGCTGGCAATGGTGGTTTCAAAGTCAACTCTTGCTATTCTCAAAGTCTGTAATTTCTTCACTGAAAATCCGTAAGGAAAACTCTGGAATCCACTAAGCATGGTGTTTTAAGAACAAGATGTGCCAATTATACTTTAAAAGCTTAAATAACTTACAGAAGCTGCTCAATGCAAGTATTTATTCATACCCAATATGCAATTAACTAGTTACAAAGCAAGATCTTTCATGCTACTAAGTGTTGCTACTTACACTCAGGAGTGTATTGAATGCTACTGATTTGAGGCCTAGATTAAAGTTTTTCAGCTCTCTCCCCGTAATCAGATGCAATATAACTAGGGGCAATACAAGTTTCAGTTCCCAGTTAATCCTCAAATCAATATTTAACATAAATAATTTAGTCTCAAATGTATGTTCAAGGATGAAGTACTGACACCATCAAGGAATCTCTTTACCTTGCAATTCAATAAAACGGGTACCACTTTATGACATAGGAAAGCAAACTTCTGCGCAAGCCTAACACCATCATATATACTGTTTAAGAAAAAAATGTAAGGTCAATTAGAACTAGACTGAACTGATTTTATTTCCTTCCAAAAAGAATAGACACTAATTTAACTGTATACAGAATTTAATTTAACTATAACTATACAAGTTTCAGTATATTGTCCTGTTCAAGAACTTACATAAAAAAAAATACTGCCAAAATTCTAATGCATACTTTACAATTAAATGCCCCATCTTTCTTTCTACCCCTAATAACCTCAGACTAGAGCTGCAGTGTTCAGATTAACTTATGTACGGATGAAAATTCCCTTGCTCTTAAGTGTAGTTTCCTTATCACCCATGTTTTTTCCACTACCACCAATACTGGACTCAATAAGTTTTACGGTATTGGCAATGAAAAATTTGATGAACCTTGTAAGAACAGAATTCAGAAAAAGATTACCAACAGTTTTTACTATATTAAAATATGTCACATCCCTCTAAAAATAATACTTATGCATTTCTGTGCATATTCTTATGTTTATTAATCTGTCACATTTTACTATAGTATCTGCAAATTTCTTACTTTGAACACTTGAACAAATAAGTAGTAACCACTTTTAGTTAGACCATCAAAACTCCATCAAGTTCTCTGAGAACTCTGAGTTCCTGTTTTGAAGTAAAAGGTGTCCAACGAGGTTCCAAGAATTTTCGTCATTACACTCAAACAAGTTAGCCAAAAGAAAAAGACAATTTTCTTTTTTTCTGGTACGACCACTCAAACGCTACCGTTCTCCCAGTTTCTACTGTTATTGCATTTAAACCTCCAAGATTCCTTACCTTGACTAAACTAAGGTGCCCATTTAGTTCTTTACTGTACTGTTTTACCTAGTTGCTGTCCAGGCACACTGAAAACTCCCCACTACACTGCTAAGTCTCCAGATCCACCGTTCCAGTTAATGGAAGTCTAGGTCACTCAAAAGCAGAATTACAGTCACCAATTCTGTTTAGGTATACCACCTGACATGGCATTATGTTAATTTCATCACAAATCATTGTAATTGAATGCAAAGTAAAGGAAACTTGAGTTTATTTAGCTTCCAATTTCTGGGAGGTCAAGAGGAACTAGGACTGCTCTGGACAAAAAAAGAAAATAGACTGTGCTTACAGATCATTTTCTGCCATATTCTTTCTTTAGGACCACTGTTTTATTGTTGCCCTTTCTATTACATGGGATGTACATATTATCAGGTGTTAATAAAAGGTCAGTGCCTGTACAATACATTCTACAACTGAGCACCACTTTCCGTAACTGAACAGGCAAAGAAATTACACTGAACATCAGCATCTGGCAGTATTTCTCCAAAAAAAGTGACTAAAATGGGTTTAAATTGATTAACACTATTAAATCACATCTAATATTTGATACTACATGATTTCATTACAGCTATACGATACAATTATACAAAATGTGTTAACATCAAAGAATACAACCAAAATTAAGATAGCAAACAAAACCTATATAACTTTTTTTCTTTACAGGAAAATACTTTTGAAGTATGCATGTAACTGCCCATTCTTTTAAAGAAAATCTACCGCAAGCAAGTTATCAACCTCCAGAAAAATCACACATAGCATTACTACGCATATCCCCAAAAAGTGTACAATATGCACACTTGGAAAATACAAAATTAAAAAAATTGTAAGCAACAGGTGAGCTTCATATTTATAAGAATGTGAAAAGAAGTCCAATTTTAGCATTGTTGTATAAAGAATTGTCTTTTTTGATGCAAGTTCATGAACTGACCCCTTCGGTTTGGGCCACACTTTACAAAACACCGTGTTCTTGAAACGGGATTACAGAGAAAGGTAGAGCATCTTAGCAACGTCACCTTAAAGTTTTTTTTGTGGGGTTTTTTTTTTTTTTTGGCTTTTTATTTACTACTTATCAAAACACGTCCTTTAGGTTTGTAGGGTTCTTTTTTTAAAATTCTTTCCTAGAAACAATATACAAAGGGGAGGCATATTTATTTCCAATTCATACTCCTGTAAGATGCTTTGAGTTCAAGAACTTTCTCCTCCAACTTTCACTGGTTGTTTTTGGCCTTAGCGTGTGTTAAGATGTGAGATTTCAGGTTAGTTGATTGCGCAAACTTCTTATTGCAGCCGTCAAATGGGCAAACATAGGGCCTGTCGCCAGTATGAATTCGCACATGTGTGCGTAAATTGAAGTCCAGTGAAAAACGCTTTCCACATCCTTCAAACGTACACTGTTGAAAGGAAAAGACATACTCCATTAGCTAACAAAAGTAGTACTCATTTCAATCACTGATTAGAACAGTATTCTTTAAATCACTAGACTGCACAAACATGAAGCTAGATGCTAAAGATTATTATAGGTGAAGCTGTGGGCATCACTTTTAAACTGTATTTAAAAAATAAATGAATACTTCAGGTTGTTTTACCACAGTAGTGTATCTATTTTCAAAGAGGGAAATAACTTCCAGCTTGCAATCAAATGCTTTCGCTAAAAACACCTTCTCTGCATATGAAACAGTATTTTGCTATGCTGTACTAGAAAACAAACAGTGTTTCACATCAGAATTTCCCTCTTTTGGTGATAATTTGCAAAGATTTGCTCATTTACCAGCTGTACTTTTAAGATGGGCTCAGAGTACAAAAGGCAGCATGTTTAGCAGTAAATACTTATCACTTAAAACACAGCAGCTCCAGCATACACTTCTAAGTGAATGCCTGAGGATTGTAAATCAGGTTTCTGAAATAATTCATTTAAAAAAAAAAAAAAAAAAAAATCAACAAAAATACATATCTTAAACATGTACTGGTGAACACAGATATGCTCAAGACTATGAATACCTGTAAAGAAGATTTATAAGGAGTATCATATGAAGTAGGCAGGGGACCTCTGGTGGCAGAAGCTCACGTGACTTGATATGAATGGAAAGAGATTCAGTGACTACCATCATTTTGCTGAAAACTGATTAATACTGCTACTGAAAATTAGTATCACGAGCCAACTGAGCAAACAGCCCCGAGTCTCAGCTGTCCACAAGTGCTAAGTTGAAAAGATGATGAGGAGAACGAAACTTTTTCCTCATTCAGTAGTAACTGMAGACTTCATTTTTAAAGTGGGTAACTTTACATTATATTTTGCAAGGTATCTCCCATGTACATACAATTTGCTAATTTCTAACGAAAGCCCATAGAAATAGTTAAACGATAGCCTAAGGGGACTTCCAATTTTTAAGGTGATCATTCAGTGCCTCATCTGATTTTAGGAAAAAACCATAGTATCCTCGAAGTCATATAGCAGCTAGGTTACAGTTACAGTCTACACATGTTTACCAAATAAATTGTGGTACTTATGTCTGGAGGTTAACAATACCTGAAAGGGTTTCTCTCCGGTATGAACTAGCTGATGTCGCTTTAGTTTTGAGCTCTCCACAAAGGCCTTGCCACATTCTGCACATACGTGTACTCGGGGGCCATGAGTGTGCAGATGCTTCCTCATGGCAGAGTTGTCCCTGAACATCTTTGTGCAGCCCTTAAAAAGAACAGTGAAACTCAATTAGTAGATAAGCTAGTTCTGATAAAGAAGGTTTTATCTGCTACAGTACAAGCATTTAAAACGCTTTTATATCCTGAATACTTTCTTAAAAGTTGGCCCTGAAAAGGAAACCCCTTACATTTATTTAAAAAAAGCAATACCAAGAAAACTGATCATTTGAAAAGCTGGGGAAAAAAAAACCCAACCAGAAAGAAAAAACCCCAAAACCTTCTCCTTACTTAGTATTATGAACGATGTGCAGTCAAATGAATAATAGGACAGTCTCATGGAGAAGATGCAGCTCTGATAGAAGCAAATGAATAAACCAAACAAAAGCACTTACAGTTTCATGAAAAGAAAAAAAAAAAAAGACAGAATGATAGTTCATTGATACCTATGGTATATTCTTCAATGTACTATATTCTGAGCACTACAGTACTATAATATACGATACAGTCTCTAATATACTGCATATTACTCTCTAGTACCAATTTGTACGTGCACCACTCCATCTCCCAACATTCTGTCCTCTTCCTTCTCATTCCTGAGAAGAAATGGAGCAAGAGGGTTTCCAGCACGTTAACAGCTTACAGAAACTACCTTGTCCAAACTGGCAGCAGAAGATTGATCACTACACCACATTGAGATATAAAGAGACTGCCACTGCTTCTACAGTTTAAACCTACAAAGTGATACTGGGCAACTGAGTAAGGCAGTTAGTGCCAACTCAGCCTAAAAGCAAAAGATACTCACATTAACTCAGGTACAGCATCAGAAGTCTTAATCTGGGGTCCATGCTGCATCGACACAGGAATACTACTTTTGATTCCAGAATACACTTAAGCCAGCAGCGACCTGGGGCTGTCTTTACCCAATCTTTCTATACCTTTTTTCACCTTTTAGTGACAATCAATGGACATCTATCATATGTTTTATAATATAAATGCCTTCCTCAAGGTTCAAAATCCCTCAGAAAAACCTATTAACAACTGTAAATTCTTCTGTACTCCAAGTGATGCTGTTTAAACTCACATAAAACTAGTCTACCAACATCACTGTGTTATGAGGCATAAAATTCAACAACAGAACCTAAAGGAACAATCAATTGCTAATCTTAAATTCCGCAGGCCTCCTCTTTGGAGATTATTTTTTTCAAAACTAATAACCACACTTAAATATGCCTTAGTTCTTAAAAAAAGGGGGAAATGCCACTTCCAAGAAGAGTTCTCTCTTCAGGCACTAGAATTTCTTTGGCTGATTTAAGAAGTGTTGTGCCACCATTCACTGCATGTAACAGAACGGGTCGGGCAAAGCAGCACCAAAATAAACATACCATCAACTTTTTTTGCATTTATTTCAAAGCCCCTGCTTGCCTCCGAGAGGAGCAGTTACATCTTCTACAAGATTTTTCTTTTTTAAACTGGTCATAAATGCACAAAGCCTAGAAACATTAGAAGAGAGAAAAAGGAAGGACAGAATATTCTTTTTTTTCCCCTGTTTAGATGGAGTTGAGGCTATGAAAAAGTAAATCAAAGAAATGAAGGCAGCATTCCTCAGTGTTGTAAGGAGTAACTGTTCCTGTATCTCCACATGCTATACTGTAATAAAAACATGACACTTGTAGAATGTGAAGAATTGGAAATCAATGTAAGCACAAAGAGGAATCCAGCAAATTCCTTAGACTATGGCTGTCAGAAAGAAGGCTTCTATTCGTACTCTCTAATGTGAACCATTAGCTATCTGCCCTGATTATTTGCTTAGGCTCACACTTATCTAGACCAGAAGTCAGCAAGATTGTATTTGTCTTTTTTCATTACAGACTAAGTCAGCTAACAGAAGCTCTACAAAAGCTGGATAATGCAGTAAAGCTAGATGCTACCAATCTAGGTGACTGGCAACATTTATTCAAGACAGACGCTTCCCCACTACCAGTAGATCAGAATCGTATCTCCAAGATGCCTCTCTCTCTCTCTCTCTCTCAGGATGATGCACCTTCCAGCTCTGTGGAATGTAATTCAAAGTCTTCCAATAATGCTGACTTTGGCATCTGCACCATAAATTGCTGATTCCTGATCTAGACTCCAAATCTGTCACAATTTCCAAGCAGAGGATATATAGATCTTAGAAACGTACTTTTGAACAGCTTTCAGAACATTCTTTCAAGTATGTAATCTTGGGTGGCAGGAAATCACAACAGTAAAACCAGCATGTTAGGGACTGTGCATCATGGTTACCAGAAGATTAGGGATGCACTAACCTTAAGACAAGGAATGGGAATAATATATTATTCAGTGAAAGGTTTTTAAGGAAGCCTCTAAAGAATGATAACTAAAATACAGTTAACTGAGTGTAGTCTGTTAACAGTAAGATATTTTAGTCAGTCATCCTCAAGAGAAAACATCAAGACAAAATTCTGGTTTACAAATTACTACCTACTCAGAAGCTGAGCACTTCACTTACTTTGTGAGGACAAGCTATCGTTCGTGGAGCATCATCTTCTTTAATTTTTCTTGGTTTCATTCTTAAAGATAAAAAAAAAAATCATTAGTAGAAAAACATCAGTAGACAGCTCTTCTCCTGTAACTGCCTACATAATGCGCACATTTATTTGATAGTATTATGTGCATCAGTAGTACTCAGTTTAGTATTTTCAAAACCTTCATAATAATATTAACAGTATAATTTGGCATTTGGGAAGTTCAGCTTTTCCAGAAGGACCTCTCAAATACAGAGTAAGACATTCAATACTACCTTCCTAGTCTTTTGAGTATGTGGAAATAGAGGTTTTTTTTCTGATTTATACTAATTGTAATTAGGAGGTTTTGTTTGAAAACTCCGTTTTTGTTGTGCCAGTACCCATGTGGCCTATTTATCTTCACTTCCTCTGCATCCCTGCACCAGGACATGAAGGACAGAGTAGCCTCAATCATTCTTCAGTACTTTCACCACACAAGACTTCAGAAGAAAACTCTACAGAAGCAGGGAAGGTAGGCAAGTTGTGGACATCCGTTATTAACCACAGAAACTGCAATTCTTAGTTTAAGCTACTRTACACATGGATTCCACTCTTGGCAACTGATGAGCAATCAACTATTTACTCTTGGTCACTGATAGGGATCTCCACCACTACTTTACAGGCACCATTAGTCTCCATTGACTACATAAGGAGCCCAGCAAACTATTGCTTGCATGTGTTAGGTGTTTCAAATACAGTAAGACTCCCTGTAGACAACAATGTTAGAACAGTCCTGCCATAACAACCACCTGTCTGAACATCAGAGAAGCGTCAGCTGTGTGGACGCTACTCCGGGGAAGTGCCCTGCCCTTTTACCTATCTATTTCCCAAACCTGTAGTGCTGTCTTCAAAAAAATCAAAGAGAAATGGCTTATCTCCACCTTATGGTGGAGGTAGGTAGGTGTAAATAAATGCACCTCATGCAGCTGGGGATTCACATAGATAAATAATGAGATTTTGCGCATTCCAAAACCTTTCTGTAGAAGGGGAGCTAGTCTGTTTATGTGAGTTCCTGAATGACTTTTCCTGGTAATGCAGTACAAGATAGTTCTGTATGATGAGGTAGCTACATATCGTATCTGTAAGTTAAACAAAAGGTTTTCTGGTGTTCTTTCTAGTCTCAGTTGAACAGAGATGAGTGGCTTGAATTTAACAAAATAATTAAAATTATCAGAATTACTATTCTTAACATTAAGAAGGAGAGGAGTCTGTTGCTATCCARGACAGTTTTAATCCCCATGAGTTCAGTTCCTGGAAACAGATGTGGAAGAACAGGGTTGGAGGAAGAGATTTCCAAGTAGTGCATCCATGTGTTGTTTTTTTTTACATGCATTTTTAATAATTGATCTGAGACTGGCTAAACAGCAACTTCTAAATGTACAAAACAATTCCCAAGAGCTGTAGGGAAAATAAGCTAAAACCTCTCCAATTTGACCACATAAGCATTTGTTTCTTTGCAGGCAGGGTCCAGTCGTCTTTGATACTGTAACATAACAGGGCTTAAATCCGCTGTTTCACCTGCCTCCTTCACATAGACAGATGAGAGAGGACAGGAATGGAAGGCCTTGTGAAGCTGAATTAAGGCAAGAGCAGTGCAAAATCTCCCTGAGAATTCCTGAAGATTGGATCCAGGAAAATCTTACAACTGCCAATGGAGTCATATGTGATGTAGAACTCTCCCATGGCTCTGTGGGCTATCATTTGTCCCTCAGAAACAATCTGACTCCCCTCAGTATTGCAGATGGAGCACAGTTCAAGTGATCGCGTACGGACTAAAGCACTTGACAGTTAGCCACTTCACAGACACAACATTAAAACGCAAGGATTTAGAGGCTGCATTTGTTCTTTTCTCTAAGTGGACATTTAGGAAACTCCAGGTAGCTCAGCATCTCCAGACTACACTGAATATGTACAGTGCTAACTGAAGAACACTGCAGCCTCCTGCAGGGTTAAAAATACAGATGTGACAAAAATATGGAAGCTGGAGAGTATCACATGCAACAATCCTCTCATTTACAGATACTAACAGCTCCTAGAAGACGGGTGTGAGGTATTTGGGTTGACAAAGTTCCTCTTGCACCATCGCCAGCAGCGTACCTAAAAATTTCATCAATTTAAGGGCAGAGACATCCTGAACACAGCAAACTATATCTGTTCCTGTAGACCAGCCTCTTTATTATCTTAATCTTCCTGATAAGTTTTCTTTTTCCAAGTTTACACACCAACTTAGATGACCTTATTGATTAAACTTAATTTATATAATCCAGTTAGAATACAGAATGATTGTGCTGTGTTTAGTTTACACAGCCTCTGAGTAAAGTATTCAATATCTAAATCCAGACAAGTGATTGGGATTGACTGACTGACTATACTCTCCAGTGAGGTTCTAGACTGATAGCAGTACAGGTACTGAGGCTGCAGGAAAATACACACACACAAGCTTACAATAACTCTAAAGAAAGCCACTATGGACACACAGAAGAATGCTTTGACAGGACATGAGAGAACATAGTGCCATGGTTTAATGCCATTAGAGAACAAACACACCTAGGGAACAAAGCTGGTGCCAAAAACACCTCCTTTACTTCTAACTCTATCAACTTGTTAAGTGTTGGCTGAGTCATTCCCCCAGTCTCAAAAAAGAAAAACAAAGCAAAAAACCTCCTAGGCCCAAAATCTGTCTCCATGACATCATCAGAATGAGTAAAAACACCATTGTTCTGAAGTCATAAAATTGACCACCTGTAAAGGGAGGGACTAGACAGAAAAGGAATCACTAACAGAAGATGTGGTAAACTGCTTTAGCGGGCAGTACTTGCATACTTTACACTTGGCATAAGATCCAACTGATCATCGTGTTAAATCCTGTTCGTAACTGTTGTGTCTTGCCTCTGGTATTAAGTCAATCTTTGAGAAAGATATGCTGCAACTGTGTCATCTGTAACAGGCTGTTGAAGTCGAGTGAGAGGGAAAATACCCTGGCCAGTGTAGTCAGGAAGCTTCTAGATCAGTGTCGTCAGGAAGCTTGAGGAACAAATCGCAGCAGAACTGGATGGTCAGACATGGGACAGACTGGAGCTTCAACGTATATCCTACATTTTTCAGTTCAGTGTCTGAGCAGGCACATAACATTCTGAGTGTCCATTCTGGAATAAGCTGACTTTTTAATTTTCAACCTTTATTTCTAAGGTGAGCAGTATCAGCCCAGCAGTATACTTGAGTGTAAAAACATTTAGTCCCTATTGACTACAAAATGACAACAAAGTTTAGCTAATAAAGGGGTAGATTTTAAATCTTTTCATTTCTCCTGGAAGTATGGGAAGTGGGCAACTTAAGCTTAAAATGCGGAACAAGACTGTGCATAAGCACAGGATTCCATAGGCAACCAAGCTATTCAACACAACAGAAGCAGACACTTCAGCAGGAAGAGGCGGCAAACAGCGTCCAGGTTGTACCTCAGTGCCACAGGCAGCAAGAAGCTGCGGGGCCCTTCGTACACTTGGATTAAAGGCATGAGGGCATGTACACGATGGGCACAGCTATGACAGATCATTTTGTCAAAAATGTCATCTTGCTCACAAGGCTGTGGAATCCATATGGACAATCACCCAAAGAAGAATTTAAAGACTTACATATTCAAATGTATTAGAAAAAAGATTTTGGTCTTACTTTAAAATTAACTTTCTGCAAAAGGAGACCAGACTAGAACCTGGGCTGTTGATCTTAATTACACTGTTGCAGGTAGCTCTTGCTGGTGGTTAGACTTTTGGCTCCCACCCAGTAGAGCATCTCTACCAGCTCCGTCCAAGTTTTCTTAGCCTGAAACATTAATCAAAAACAGAACTCTAACACATACCACTATTTAAAACAACTATACACACACACACATTAATACCTGGGTGGAACTTTTGAAATGGCTGCCTTTGCAGAAAGTCAATTTACATGGCAAGACCAGAATTTTCATTTCTGCAGTGAGCTTATATGGGCCATGCCTAGTAGTAGCAACTGCAGATGAGCTAACTGCAAAAAACTAGCAAGTGTACCTTTGGATCAAGGCACTGGGACACTGCGATTAAAGGCTAAATCTGTTAACTTGTATTGGGTGGGTGGAGGGAAGGAATGGGGGACAGCAGAAGGAGCAGGAAGGTGTGCAACCAAATAGCTTCACAGGATGATCTCCATAAAAGCACACTCTCTTATCCATGCATAAAGAAGATTGAGTGAAATCACAGGTATTAAACCACTCAGTTCCTCAAAATAAAGCAAGCAACTCTGTCACTGTGCACTATCAGAAAATAACAGCTACCTCCCTCAACTACCCAGCTGAACTGAAAGAACTGTATCTTGACAGAACCAACCCCCACCCCAAACCTCTGTCAATCTCCACAACCTGTTGTCTTGGAGATAGATCCAATTTTAAAAGTTAGCCACAGAAACCGAGTTAAGGCTAGGAATAAAGGAAATCCGTAAGTCAAAAACAATTAACAATACAGAATTTCCCCCTTGTTCCGATAGCTCCCTTTTTTGCCACCGTTAAACTTTTGTGTTCTCACATCCTTTCTTCTCCCTCTATACATAAATCTAACCTAAACAGTATTACGCTCTCTCAAGCAACTCCTTTGACACATCCTAGAGATCTCTGATGACCAGCAGTGATATTCACTTGTGCCGATGACCACATCCCTAAGAATAGTTAGAAGAGGAGGAAATTATTCTCTCTCAGTAGTGTCACTGCCAATTCTGATCTGTTCCCTCACTCTGCCATTACCCTTGTACTGCCCTGCTGAGGCAGAAATAACATGAGCGTCATGGCCCTATGCTGCTGCAAGAACTCATTTGTGCTGAAGAACTCCTGAAACTGGCTAGACTGGCTTTTGGATAAATAGAAAAAAGGGGAGTGGTGTAAGGTGTCCTAGGAATCTATCTACAAACAAAGAACCCACAGCCAGTGTCTTAACATGCTTTGGTCACAGTTAGGTAGGAAAATGTCATAAAAAGTTCTCTTTCACTCCAAGGTTCTGGCAAAAATAATTTCTAATTTTGTTCCAGTTATGACGAATATCATATGTGTAAACCGAGGGAGTGACCTTCGCAGTGTGGTACAGAGCAAGAGATTTCCCCTCCCCCAGAAGAACACTTTGGGTAAAGCAACTGTCAGTTTACTGCCCTTTAAGCTTCTCTGTAACAAGAACAAAACCAGTACAAAAGCATATACCTTATAAAGAGGCCTAAGTCATAAATCTAGGTGACCAGAATGCTTTGTCACTTTCAAGAAGGGTGTCCGATTTCAAACTCTAATGCAGTTTCCTCTCCTTTGTTTTCTATCCATTTTGGAAAGTGGATAGAAAGGAAGGGCAGTCCTTACAATGGCTCTCCTTCAGAAAAGGTACTAAGAAGAGCAGAAGATAAAGTCATGGAGAGTAAAGTTTTTACCACTAAGACCCATTACTGTGCCAATTTCCCAGCTATCGCATCTTCCCCTCTTATTTCTTTAGTTTTACTTATGTCTGTATTCTGCTGTCTTTAGCCAGTTCAGTCATGTATCTGTCTGGAGGGTAAGAGGGAGGGAGAGGGGAATCAGGGATATCCTTTTTAGTGGCTTTGTTTGAGGGAATTTGCTATATGCACCAACTAGAAATATGTCTGCTACTTCCCCACGCTTTTATTACCAAGCAGTTATGACTTCTTCACAGCTAACTACATAATTACTTGTAATCAATTTAGACTTGGATGAAACATTTTATTTCACTTGAAGGGATTTCCAGTGTCCCAGTCAAAGGTATCAAATGGGAACATGGTAATTTATTAGGTTGTATTTCTTTCTGAGCAAATCATTCACAACTAATGTTTCACATTCCGAYATGATTGCCTAAGAGAAATTGACATTTTTTTCTTTTTTATTGCATCACGCATAGAGAAAATGCATGATTCCTACAATAGAATGAAATAATCTGTAAAAGGCRATAAATTGCCCAACTAGGTATAATTTATGGTCAATCGTCTATGCATTACTGAACCCATCTTAATGTTCTGACACAGCTTGTTTATTCACAGTGTTTTCAATAGTTTTAGAATGTATAAAAGCCTTTCCAGGAAAAACTGTAAGAGTTCCCATTAAAGGATCCGGATTCCTGCTACATGACTCAATGACAAATGCACTAAAAAAAGCAGAGAAAGACAATTGTATCACAAGAGACAGTACAACTGCTCACTCTGCTAGTGCCACCTAGCCGCGGAGCAGCAGTGGTGTCCTTTGCAGATGCTGAATTACTACTGTTTTAATTTTAAGGGCTGCAGAGCTACAGAGGACTTCAAGCATCAAGTCTACCCTGCCTTACCTCTCACTAACCAGACTATAATCAGAACTCCAGAACCTTGCCTGAAATCTGTTACCACTAGAATTCAAGCTTTGCCTGTTTAAACTTAACCTCAGAACTTTGTTCCTAAGAATCGACGCAAATGCCTCAGTCAATTTATCCTTAATCAAAATAATCTGATGGTTATAAACAATGAATCTAGCCTGGTTTTGAGTAGCTAATTTCTACAAAGGTATAGTGAGATTCTTCCAACTGCCTTAATGAAAACAGGAAAGCAACCCAAAATAACTTGCTCTCAACTGCACAAAATACACTTAGCATACAATTTTCCTAGCCAGTTTATGCTTCCTTATATGTGGACTGTGCACAATTCTTTTTTCAGGTCATCAAAATACAAATTTGTTACTCAAAACCTTACTCAAGAGCTACTTAATAAGTTTAAAAGTAACAGTTTCAACTTCACCTGCTCCTCAAAGTTTTCAGAATACAGCTACTGAGAATTTCAAAATTCTGAATTGTAAAGCAACCAGCAATGCTTGAAACCTTCAGAGAACTTTACACTAAATAAACACATTCTTTTAGCATGAACAACTGTATTCCTAGGACCTCCAAACCCAATTCCAGTATATGTAAACCCAGTTTTTTCTTCCAGTTTGCCATGCAAGGTTTCTAGTGATACTGCACACAGCAATCTAGATGAACAAGACAACTGATCAGTATAAAAATAGGTTTGTAGATATCAGTGCTTGAATTTGTGTTATTAGCTAAAAGGAGTCCCTTCAACATGCTTCACTGCAAGAGGACCAAGACCTTAACAAGCAGTATTCAAATTCTAATACACCCATATTCTTCAGCCTCAGCTATACACTGTCATTTAAGATCTAACATACAACTAACATGGTTTTCTTTTTCATTTTCCTTTTTTTTTAGGGCAAGAGTAGAAGTTTGACAGTCATCGATTCTGACCAAGAAATCAAAAAACCTTTCATAAAACAGAAGATGCTTGAAGTTTTCACCTATCTACAATTAAGCTAACAATTCTTCATAGGTTTTGGGCAATCTGGGGATATTGCTAAAGGTGATGTCCCCCCAAAGTTGCTTACTCTACCAACATATATTTGTCTTAGAACTGAAGTAGATTACATTTTATCTGCTGTACAGAAATATATTAACAGAAAAGAGACTGTACACATAGAACTCAATCTTTCCATCATCTGCTGCAAATTCTAGCTCTAAAACTTCCTAGAACATTCTACCATGAATAAAAAAGAAGTGGTAATTTTAAATTACTGCCAGCTGCCACTATTTTCTCAACAGAAAACTAACTAAAACCCAAAGATGCAGTACATTTTACAATATTAAGAAATATGCAGACAGATCTGATAGAAGCAATCTGGTCACTTCAAGAAGCCCAAATCCTGACAACCATTTCAAGTATTCAAACCAATCTGGAGAAAAATATTCAGTTTCTGCATGGAGAATACCCTATGAGAAAGTACTTAAACTTCCTAACAAGATAGCTATTCAGTACTTAAATGTTCGATAGAACCAAAGGTTTCAGCATGTTTTAAAATAACTAAGAATACCATTCTAAGCACATGATGAGCAGAAATGTGTAAGTAACATTTTAGAATTACAATGCTATGTACACTCAGAGCTTCACTTAAACATTTGCTTTCACAAAAAATTGTATTAACCTTTCAGCAGGTCTCAGAGGAAAACAGAATCATTTTGATCAACAATAGCAAAACAAGTAACAACAATATCAACAGCTAGAACCACCCACCACTTTAGATAAAACTCAGTTTTTAGTTGTTCGTGATGTGTTTTTATACATTTCCAGATCAGACACCACGAAGCAGGGAGCAAGCCCTGCAAAACTATCTTAACTAGGAGCCTTCAAAATCCATAGTTCAACAGCTTTACTGAAAATAATTGTGGGACAAGGATGTGCTGGCAATCCTCTGGTACAAACACACTGAAGAGTAACAGAACAAGCTTGTAAAAAGCAGCAAGATCAAAGAGGTGAAACGAGTAGATGCACACGCTGGACACCAAGATCCACCTAACCAAGAAGCCAGACCAGAACTTGTCTCAACAGTCCCTGCCATCTAGCAACTAGCTGAAAAACCCAGTGATTAAAAAAACCAAACCAAAACAAAACCAAAAAAGCATACTTCTCCCTCTACTAGCTGACCCAGGAAGTAAGAGTGACAACATCTGACCATTCACCTGCTCTAAGTGTCAGAATTGTGCGCCAAAGCTCTGAAGAATACCCAGCTGGTAACAAAATGAAAGTGAGTGTAGCTTCGTACATATGTTTTGCTTTCAACATGGGAAAAACTGATTATAACAGCTACAGGAAGCTGACAGTTGTGCTCAAATATTTGGAGATGCCAGCGTTAATGCTGCCTATGCACTGAGTAGAGGAGTATGCCTTTGGTAATTACAAGCACATGCACACAGAGAAGGGGACCAAGTAAACACTGCAAAGGCAACCCTAATGTCACAGCTTCCAGCTGCTAAAGCAGACTTCTCTGGTGACCTCACAGTTGCCCTCCGGTGGCCACCGGCTGCCCCAAGCACTTGGTACCAGAGCCAGGGGCTCTGCGGAGGGAGGGGGGAAGAGTCACATGAGACTTTCAGTACTCCACAGTAGAACAGAGCTTCACCTCTATTTGAAAGTAAAAGTCACCTTGTAACTCAAGTCAATGTATTGATATGTAAACGAATGACAACTCTGATTCACTAGAGGAAAATCCAAGCAGTATAGTTACCAGTTGTGAAACTGCAACTATCAGTGGCACTTGAAAGTGCAAGACACATAACTCTATTAAAAAGAAGTTTAGGACCGAGAGCTTAAGAAGTTAAGAAGCGAGTGAAAAAGAACAGTAAGTGGCTTTACAAACTACATATTGTAGTCTAGCTTTCTTGTACCGAACAACCTGAATGTGGCATTTCACTTATCGGACCCTTCGGTGCTGAAGAATCTAAGACTACTCACATGAAGGATACATTCTGTCATGTCAAAGATGCAGTCTATCAATGTATTTAGGTTCTGTCTTACCCAACAAGAACTAAAGACCAGAAGTCATTGAAGAAGTCACTGCTGAATATAAAACCCAGTTATTTTAAAACAGTATCAGCTACTCTCTTCTGAATTAACTCCCTTGTTTCAGAAGATGATTAAATGGAACAATAAGCCACACTAAACCTACCATTTATTTTGCCTAACAGTTTCATAATTAAACCAGTGAAAAGAAAACCATTTTATTGTAAAGATCCTTTCTTCCTACTTACCTAGCAAATTCAGCCAGTTGTTTGGGGTCTGAGAGGTCAATGCCAGGTATTCCACCAGGAGGAAGTTTCTTCCCTGTCATGTACTCTGAGTAATCTGGAGGAGAATTCTCTCCAATGATCTGCTCTTCCACCACTGTTTCATGGTCAATATCTTTTTTATCATCTGAAATACACAAAATACTGAATTCAATACATACTAAAGATCAAAACCGCATGTAAGTTATTAGGCTGCATCTCAATACAAATTCACTATTGCTGCATACTTAGAAGAATACACTGCACTTCCAGATTTCCACGCTAATTGTAAAGAGCAAAAAGACATCCACACAGTTACAGCATGAAGAACACAGAAAGGACACAGTGGGCGAGAGAAAAAAAAAAGCAGAAGTTGCATATCTACTTAAACACAAACAAATAAAGAAATAAGTAGAACAATCCTATGAATGTTGGCTGCATTTGAAAGATAGTGCACTTTTCCTGAAACAATGCCTAAGTATTTAACTCCCTTAATCTCTTCAAGACTAACCGCCACCATACCCACTTTGGATCTCAACAGCAGTCAGTAACCAAGCAAGCCTATCAGAGGACTGGCAGATACTTACCCTAAGACATTAGGACTACTGATCTTTAATTCAGAGTCTTCAGTCTTCCTTGACCTCCCACAGAAGTGTCATGGAGGGACAAGAAATTTAAAAATAACTGCTAATGGGCTTCAGCACCTGCCCATAAAATTGAAGTTTTTCAACACTGGCAGACAGGTCTGAAAGAAAGCAAAAAACTAAACAGTATGTCTCCCTCCCAAGGGGGCTTCTTCCTTCCATGGCAGAGGCCAGCCTAAGCTCTTTCCCACTCTACTATGCAAACAGCACATAGGGATCATTCAGAGCTTTGATCTGCATGCCAGTTAAGATACTATTTTATCTGCTCTAGAGCTCCTCCTATGGATTTGTGCTTAAGGACTGCAGTGAAATCAGGTGGAAGACCTGCTGTTGCTGTCTACTCACATTCAGACCTTAGAATATGCCAAGACACAATGTTTTCTCTCTCCTCTTGCTATTTTATAACAGAAACCAGAGAGACACAAAGAAGACAGAGAACRGAAACATCCACCTATGTTCCTCAGTGCAGTGCTCACACCAGCACCAATCCTGTTTTCCACCCTCAAATACACCTAGGACAACAGATATATATATATATGGTTGTAACTACTCAGCTAAATGTTAATAAACTTGCCACTACACTACTTCTCCTACCCTGTGTATGGGGAGCAGATTCTGCAAATCACTTTATACATGAAGGGCTTGCGAAGTCAAAGTATTTACAAAAATAACAGGAAGTTTATTTTATAGGTAGTGTTTAAGGAATGGAAATACAAGGTGGTAGGACAGAAATAGTATTTCCCCAATTTAAAAAAAAAAACAAACAAAAAAAAAACCAAACCCAAAACCAGAACAAAACAAAAAAAACCCACAAGGCAGAAAACAAATGAGGCAACGTTTTTCTTCCCCCCCCCCCCAGAAACACAGGAAATAACACTACTCATTACTCAGTAACTTAGGTTAGGAAAGGGAGGACAAGACATATGCAAATAAAAGAAATATACTAAGGACAAATTTCTATTCAATTTGTAATGCCTGCTTTTAATGTTTGCCACTGAGCTATTTGTAGAAATGTTACTGCTAGTTTGGGGTTTAATCTGATCTACCAGATCAAATAGCAGTTCATGTATATGTTCCATGGTGAAAGAGGAAAATAGACTCCAACACTGCARAGAGAGGAGTGTTAATAAGAAAATACTATCTGCAGCATTAAAGTGGGAATAAACTACAAAATTGACTATTTGGACAATTTTTTTATTCTAATCTAGTTTTCCATTCACCACACTACCTTTCAGTCTTTACCAGTGCTTTAAAGAAAGCAAGTGAATTTACCTTAAGCAAGGATTATATGGTAAGTTTTACAGCACCTGCAGGAGTTACAAATTCAAGTCAATAAACCTCCAATTTGGCAACAATTTGTTCTTCCAAACAGAAGCTTGAGAAAAGATATTTAGCAATGCCTACACAGCCAGAAAAGACATTATGAAGCTCAGAAGAGCACAGAACTTCTGGAAAGCTAAAAGCGATGCCTTCTCCATGCTGCAGACTAGAATGAGATCAGCTGCCTTCAATGTAACCATGTCAACAGCTACCCAGAACTTCCAGTTTGGCTGTTTGATGACATTCATAACAGAAACAAGTTTTCATTTCCTGCCTCAGATCAGATGCATGAGTCAACAGGGAAATTTTGTATACATTCCTTAAGATCTTCTTTCCTTCCCTAGCATAAAGGCTCGCTATTCCACAACGCTTTCTTGCTATTTGAGGGCCAAATTGAAAGAAAGTCAGCCTTCAGTGCCTTTACTTCCCAAAAGCCCACCAAAAGAAATCAATTCCACAGGCTATTGGAGTAAAACATGAAAAACCATGAACATACTGCTTTGATACACTAGAAAATAAGAGAAAGTATCCCTTAATATATTGACAGTTACGTGAAAATGAAAAACAATCAAATTTTCCTATACCAAAAAACTGTATCTCTACAGCAACACATACCTGCAGTTTTAAAAACTAATTTAAACCAAAACAGGCTAAACCAACAACATACAAAACATTTACCTTAAAGTGTTATGTCAGGCTAACGTCCTTCAAGATAGAAGACCCGGTTCACACCAGAAGTCAAATACTTTTTCAAAAGTAGCAGCAGACCTCAGTACCTCTTTAGTATCCAGATTATCCTAGTTACAGACCATCCTATGACATTATCAACTCATTGGGAAAACAAAACAAAAACAACACACAAAAAAATCCCACAGACTTCTTTGGAAGAAGTTTGGAAGAACTTTACCAATGTCCTCTTATGCACAAATTTACCACAAGTTTATTTGTGATCCCCTACCAACCTGGACTAGGCAGCTCAAAGTTCAGAGGCTAAAGTCCAAGCAAACTTTCACTCAGGCAGACAAGTTAACCGATATTCTCATTGCAAACAGGGCAAGTTGACTGCTTGATGTTTTCTGCCTTCAAGCAAGTCTTGGTGCCCACTACATCCAACTTACTTCCCCCTTTTCCTCTCATGAAGCATCAGAGAATCAAACATACTGCATCGAAAGGAAAGCAGAACACAGAGACACGACCCTGAAATTCTAGTGACACCTCTGAAGAAGTAAAATACAAATAAGGCACAGTAACTCCATGCAGTTTATGCCCATGCCAAGCTAATCTGGATGCCACCCATGCAAGCTAAATACAGACAGAGCCATGGAGCCAATCAGGAAAAGGAAATTAAGTGCTATATACTATCTGATCTGCTTTGTTTTGTCCCTTAAAACCACTTGAGAGTACAGCAGACTCAAATATAAGGCATTCTGCTTAAGTGTGTATTTAGCACTATTCTTATCGATCTAATGCAGCTTTCTGTAAGGAACCTGGAACATGATTTTAGTCCTGTCTTCTGAAAGATATTGAAGATCTGAATGTATGTCAATTAGTTAATCACTTTATCTTCACAAAAACATGCACTACCAGTCACTCCAATAGCTATGCCCAATATTTATCTACCTTATAAAGCTGTAAAATACCGATTTGTTAGACACCACAGATACCCCCCAACATCCTTCTACACCCAATTACATTAAGATAGATACTTAGTCTAAATTGGGTTGTTCTAGGTACCTGCTTAGGACGTACCCAAACAATCTTCGTGTTCAGTGTCCTTCCATCTGCACTTCTCTCATGCCCTATATATGAGCAATACACATCTTGAACTGGATTCACTTCTGCACTTCAAAGCAACTAAGTCAAATAAACATTTTTTTACTAAGATCAATGAAAGTTGAGCATTTTAGCCAGCCATATCTTTTGACTACCACTTAAAATATATTTCTACTGGTGAAATAATCAGAAGTTTTAAGAGTACCAAGCCCAAGTACCAACTGAAGTAGAAAGAAGCCAGATTACTGGAATAAAACTAGTAACCGCAGATTCCACRTTAACAGATCAAGGACAAAACATGGTAAAATCTGTTTCCCAAGACTTTATTGATTACCTTTTGCTCTTATTACCATGCTTTCTGCATCTCTTGCAGCCCTTCTGTTGCACAGAAAATCCATCCACCTCAGAACCCTGTTATTTCATGCATTTGTAGAATAGTAGCTAGCTCCAGCTGACATCTCTGAACTCCCCAGCTTTTTAAGATGACCTCCTTAACTCTCAACCCAAGAAGTCCCGTCAGTATTTCTGCCTCAGTTATTCTTGATTTTAGCCATCGTACTCCACTTCTAGATCCCTAATTCTCTGAGCCATCCCCTCCTCTATTACAGAGCAGGGAGAACATATTGTTATTCAATCAGTTTTCCCCTGTAGAAAATAAGGAGTGCAAAAGGGAACTCAGAAGGYACACTTGGTAGCAAAGCAATGAGACCTAATCCTATAGCTTCCTCCTCAAGGTACCAAAGACATTCTGCTTACCAACTAAAAGGATGAACAACATTTAAGCTTAAATTTTCTTTTTATGATCACACAGTTAAACACATTTGTTTTTAGGAACAGCTGAAATGCAATTACATGATAAAGGATGTATTCGGCAACTGTGCAGTACCAAGGCACTGTGGTAACAGCTTGGTTATTGCTACCACATTGCAATCTCCTCAGGCAAATTAGTTCATTGGTCATGTTTGGAAGCAAAGAACCATAATTAGCTTGTTAAATAATACAGTTATTTAGCAGACACTTCTGAATGTTAAATTCCATTTTGCACAGTATGTCATTTTTTAACCTAGCTGGCTGCTAGGTTACTTTCCCTCTGATGTGCCCTGCACACAGACAGAGAACAGGTTCTTCTTTCCCCGTGTCACCCATCCCTTATTTCACACCACTGAGACATGAACTGACAAAAACACTGCATATATCAATAGTCATCATCTGACTTCAACATTTGTGAGACACTGTGCCAAAGCACTATGACCTTCTGAATCATCAGCATACAAGTGACATGGACCTCTCAGGGAAGGATCCAATAGCAAGTTAGAGGATTCTAGTTTGAAGGTGGGCTAAGAGGCAACTTAACTGAGACATTTTAAGTGATGAACCACATTCATGTATTTCACTTTCAAAACTGAAAAGGTATTTAAAACAGCTGCAGAAAAATATCTACCTTATCCGCTAAGGTTCACTGGCAAAAATGCCAGCGCAGACTCAATGCTTATGGATACCAAAAGCCTATACCATTGTCTTAATCAGTCAGAAATAGATTATCATCTTAATATTTTAAAGGAACCAGACAATGACTTTCTGCTTCCATAATGAAAAATTTTCATGTAAGAAGCTCATTACCTGTCTGTCATCGCAAAGAATTTTGGCCATCCTTGATACAGGCCCACAACTGAACTAAATGACTGGTCTATCATTTATACTATGTAAGACAACTGGTCAGACAGCAGATGATTATTTTTCTCACCCCTGCAATCTGATACAAGTCAAATGAAAACACTTCTTTTTTTTTTTAAAACGTTGAAAGTTTTTTTAAGAGGTTTTGAAGAACCTTCTAGAAACCCAGCATGAACCCCCTGAGTTTCCAAATACAGGTCCACAGCACAAGCTTTCTGGATTATCAAGAATCATTTCCAAACCATACATGTAACTTCTGCATCTTTCTCTTTCCCATCTAGGAACAGTTTAACATCTGTTTGGTCGTGCTATTTCAGCCCTAAGCTTGCAGACTATCTATGCTAACAATAATAGTTTAAGCCAACACCTATTTCAGGTTTGAAAGCTTGACAGAGTCAAGAGGCATTGCCTAGAGGCAGATGTAGTAACACTAATACATTTTTTCCCCCTCAAAATTAAGCCCCAGCTGCTTGAAATTCCAGCATTTGGTGAAGCCAGCATTTCAGGACCACCTTCCCAAAAGCTCCTGCATCTAAGAATCAGTTTTGCAAGTACAATCTGACAAAGTGATTTCTAATGATCCTTCCCCTCCCCCACCACTATTGTGTACCCAACCTGGAGACAGTCACTAAAGAGGACGATTCAAGTTGAATCTAGCAAAGGCACAAATAAATTCCACTTCATAAAAACAAATTTTCCTAGTACAAATTGGGGTGTCTCACTTGGAGAGCACCATTAACTATATACAATTTTCTAAATCCATGACAGGATACCCCAATGAATATAATGAAGATAGATATTAGACAGTACAGAGAAAACACACTACAGGAACGCAAGCATCCACCATATACACCTTCAACCCTTTCAGAAAATAGAACGCCTTTGTTCAGTTCCTATTTTCACACATGAAGACAGACAAATAATTCCATTCTGAAGATCTGGAAAGCTAATCTGAACTAGAACAAAGCATTCCTGTTACACTTTAATTAAAGTAATCATGGGTCACAAGTTTGGTATCACCATAGATACCAAGGTGATAAGAGAAGTTATGGTAAGTCTAAACCGTTGCCAACAACAGTACTGCAACTTCTAAGTAACCACGTAACAAGACAAGGATTGAGTAGTCCCCTTTAATCACACTGCTATACATTTCACAGATTATTTCTATGCATTTCAAGAGGTGCTACTGGACATGTTATACTCATTTATGGAGAAAGATTTATGATTTACTAGATTTGGTACCACCCATGTACAAGCTAATACAGCAGTGCTAGAAAACAGTAACAAGTAATTAATTCACATTGTCTTCCCACACTGTGGTGAGCAAAGTGCCCTTGTTCCCAATTCAAATACCCATGAACAGCAATATAGGGCTCATTGTTTTATCTTGATGCATGGGCTTATTTACTATTCATCTTTTGATAAACTTTTTGCTAAGCATTTAAACCAAACAGTCAATTACATCAGTGTGCAAGCAAGTCTTTAATTATGTCAAAATACAGAGGCAAAACTACTATCTTTGTTCAAAATAAAGTATGCCTGATTCTGCAGGGAAACTTTAGTACAACTACCCTTTCGCAAGCCAGTAGTTTGTTCTGGGGTTGGTTCCCTCTGCCCCCCTGGTTTTGCTTCTTTTGGAATTTTTCTGGCAACTGTTCCCCCTCTTAAAATTTCAGAAAACAGACAATGAAGCCTCAGCATTTGACCACTTCAGGCCACTTCTATAACATTCAATAAGCTGTGTAAGAGGCATAAAAGCCTATCCAATAGGCTCAGTAAAACTTCACAACACTCTTAACCGAGCAGGTTATTACCAAAGGCTGTTTGAAGCTGGGGTGTGTGGATGTGTGCACGCATGCACACAGGGAGCGGAGGTCAAACTTCTACTTTTCTTTCAGCTATATATTTTGTGATTTTGCTTTTGGGGGGCTTTTTTGGCATTAGAAGTCAAGTCAGAATAGGTATTCTGCATCCTTCTGCATCATGGATATATTGAGTTGAAAGTAGCAACACAATTCAATCTCCAGTAAATTACAAGTGGATATCATTCCCACTGAGCTTGCATGGTCATGCTCATAAAGAACAAAACCACTGAAATCAATAGGGCTACCCTGATGTAAAAGTTGTGTATGCAGGAAGAGAATCAAGTGCATTGATTATACACATGCTTCACTTCAGTCAAGTAATAATCAGCATGCAGAAGCTCTAAGCAAGCATCCTATCACGCACTCTGAATTTCAGAGTGCAAATGCATGCTAGAAATTGTCAATTGATCTCAGCGAGGTCCTGTATCCTGCCAGCTCATGAGTCATACATTCACTTGCATTCAGCTATCTTAGGTAGCTTCCACAAACCAGAAGACTATGTTAGTTCCTATTATCTTTTTTCTTTCTTGGATGGTCAATCCTAAGACAAAATCCCAGCAAGTGGATTTAATTCAGGTTTCATACAATGATACACAGAAGCACATAGAACCCCATTCTACTAAACAGTATTTGGGAAACTCTTAAATGAAAGTTCTTTGTTCATCAAGAAGCAGGGAACTTTGATCGGACTCATTGGGCTGTCAACCGACTATATACCAGAAGTGTCATATACTCTGTCAAACTTGCTAAGTAATCACCTATATTTAAAAAGGGAGTAAAAATCAGAATCACTATTCTTTCCATTTTTTCAGACAAGAGAATTCAGCCATTCAATATACTTTTCCTTCAACAATCCCCTTTCTAACAACTACTGGTCATTCACAAACATCACAGAGAGCAAACATTTTAGACTACATCAGAAGCTTAAAGAATATCTTTATCTTACTAGACTCTTTAAAAATTAAAAAGAGCACAAAAATTATGATATGCAAGATAGATTACCAACCTACTATTCAAAGACCACACACCAATTTAAATATTACATGAACTGATACTACGTGACTGCTTGTTTTCACACTTACATAACTTTAGCACAGAACTTTGACTACAGAGCCTAGCTTCCAGCAATACATTTTTTGTTAAAAAAAAAAAAAAAAAGAGACAAAACCAAACAAAACAAAAAAAACCCAAAACAAAAAACCAAAAAACAACCCAATGTGCCACAAGTAACACTTTTCTGCTGACTAAAAAGACTCCCCCCCCCCCTGCCATTTTTAAAGGAAAGGATCAGAAAATCGTGGCAGATAAAATAAGTGGGAAGGGCAGGCGCATGTCAGGTCTATTSCAAGTCCTGCAGATACTAAACACCTTAACAATATTTTATTCCCTTTAAGAGGGGAAAAAAAAMCCCAACTCCTCAAAAAACATACACAATTTCACACAACAAGGACTCCCTGCGCCTATTTAAAAAGCCTTTTTAAAGCTTTAGACCTAGCCGAGGAAAAGCTGAACGGTCTCCGCGCGTCAACCAGAAATCGCTCCTTTCCTCCCCGCGGCTCCCCGGATCCGTCTGGAGGTCTGCCTCCAGGGCGCGGGGCCACCCCTCTCGGCCGTCAGACCCTGGCTCCTGACGAGGGGATTTCTGAAGGGCCGGTTGTTTGTGGCCGCCCCCTCCGAAGCCGACGAGAGGAGCGGGCAGCCCCCGCGGGGGCGAAGAGGTGCTTCCCCCTCGCCGGCACCGCTGGCTTCGGGCGGGGAGGCCCCACCCACACCCCGCCTGGCTACCGCAGCGGCCCGGCGGGCCGGTGCCGGGCGGCCCCCGGGCCCACCCCACCGGGCGAGCTGTAAAACGGTATTTCGGGGAGATCGCCGTCCCCGGGCCGGGGAGAGCCGGCGGGGCGGGCGTTGCTGGGGCGGGCGGCTCTCCCCCCCGACATAACGGTCACGGCCCGGAGCACACGCCTCATCCGGGGCCGCCGCCCGCGTTCGGCATTAAAATGCGGCCCAATGGGGCCGCGGGTGCGCGGCGGCGGCAGCAGCGCAGGGCGGGAGGGAGAGGAGCGGCAGGCGGGGAGCCGGCAAGGCAGCGGCGGCCGGGGAGAGGAGGCGGGCCGGTGGCGGGCCGGGAAACGGGAGAGAAGGAGGACAGAGGGCGCCGGGAGGCGCGGGGGGCGGCGGCCGGGGGAGGGAAAGGCGAGGGGCAGGCGTGGAGCGAGCGGCGGGGCGCCGCGGGGAGCGGCGGCGGCAGCGGCGGGGCGGGGACGGGGGGAGAAGCGAGGAGGCTGGGTTCGCCCCGCACCCTGTGCCCGCCCGCACACCCCGCCTCCCCCTGCTGCAGAAACTACGCCATTGCGGCCTAGTCCTGGAGCCAGCGGCGCGCTGCCTCCCTCCCTCTCGCACCCCCCTCAGCCGCCGCCATCTTGGCGGCGGCCGCCATCTTTCCTTCCCCCCGCCGGAGCCGGGCTGGAGCAGCGGCGGCAGCAGCGCAGACCCCGCCATCTTTTCGGGGGAGCCGCCATACTTGCCCTGGCGATGAACATGGCGGCGCCCATCACACACATCAAAACATGGCCTCCCTTCAAAACAAAACTGTCCGAGCCGAGCCGGGCAGCCGCCGGCGGGGCCTGGGGCCCGGGGAGGGAGGGGTCCGGCGCGCACTTACCCGAGGCCCACATGGTGACCGAGAACTCCCCCTCCAGGGTCTTGATCTGCACCTGCTTCTGCTCCCATTTCCTGCCGCCGCCGCCCTCGGCCCCGCCGCCGCCTCCCCCGCTCAGGTAACTCTTCTTGCTGCTCTTCTTGCCGCTGCCGCCCTTCTTAACGCGGCCTCCTCCGCCGGCCGAGGAGGAGCCGCCGCCTCCGCTCTTGCTGCCGGCGGCGGCCACGGTGACCAGGGTCTGCTCGATGTACTCGTCCTCCCCGGCGGGGGCCGGCACCGGGATGAGGATCTGGTCCTCGAAGCCGTCGTCGGCCCGCAGTCCGTCCGAGTCGTCTCCCCCTACCACCTCCTCGCGGGTCTGCACCAGGATCACCTCCTGGTGGTGGTGGTGCAGATGGAGCTGTCCCCCGCCGCCGCCGGCCGCGCCGCCACCCGCCCCGCTAGGGTCCCCGTCCGAGACCAGCGGCTGCAGCGCGATCATGGGCTGGTGGTGGTGGTAGTGATGGGGCGGGTGGTGCGGGCCGCACTCCTCGCAGCACTCGTCCTCGTCCTCCTCTTCCTCGTCCTCCTCGCCGCCCACCACGGTGGTCTCGATGGTCTCCACCGGGATGGTCTCCACCTCGATCTCGTGCAGCTCCACGATCTCGGCCGGCATCTCCGAGCCGTCCGTGGCGATGTACAGGGTGTCTCCCGAGGCCATGGCGGGGCGAGGGGGGGAGAGAGCTCCGCGGGCGGCGAGGGGGCTCCGGTCCGCTCCCCTCGGCGGATGGTGGGGCTCGGACTCCTCTCGGTTCCCCTCCTTCTCCTCCTCCTCCCCCTTCCACACAAACACCAGCTCCTCGCAGCCAGCGAGAGGGAGGCAGCCAGCCAGCCGCCAAATCCCGGCTACGCTCCCTCGCGAGACTTCCGCTGCTGCCGCCGAGACGGACCCCAGCCCCGGGAGGCCGCTGCCGCCGCGGCCCGCCCCCCCGCCGCCAAGCGGCCAATCGCACCGCCCGCCGCGCCCACGGCTCACCCAGGCGAGCGAAGTAACCTACGGGGGCACGCCGTTGCTCAGCGGCCCGCCTCCATTTACTGCCGCCGGCCTATCAAAGAGCGCTGCGAATGCGGAGCGCACCTCCCGGCGCTGAGCAGCCAATCGGCCAGCGGCGGTGT